>JARHVA010002853.1:1262500-1462500 GCA_037957365.1 Torreya grandis
TTAGTAAATGTTTTTTCCCATTTTGATCTACACATCAAAATAGGGCATGCATGATTTTGAAAGGGTGTATGCCCTCTATTATTCATGAATTTCTCTTATTTGTTAATAAATTTCACTCATTCATATTACATTTTAAAAACTTCAAACTAGTTTTTTTATGTTGAAACTTTGAAAATTCTTTAAATTCTTCATGTACTTTGTCTCTAGATTACTATGAATTCATTAATTTATACTCTAGATGTACACTTATTTGCATAAAGATAAATAATGTGTTCGGGTTGTCATCGTTAAAGACCAATTAAAGAGCTAAAAATGAGTAATTGAAGTGAAGAAAGAAAGAAACAAGCAGAGAGGAGGGTATCCATAAGAACTTCTATGTAAGGTGAAGGTACTTCCTCCACACTAGGTAATATTTCAAATAAAATTAATATGCCCAATTCTATAGAATTTAATTTATATATGTCTTCAAATGAGATAAGATAACACAATCAATCATTTTTGAATGATGAAATTCAAAATATAGATTATGTAACTAATGAATTTGTATTGAGTGATGAAATATATGAAGAAACACAATATAATGAAACATCCATCCATAATGAACTTATTGAGCATGGTGATAATCAACATCTAGTAATGACCCCAATTCATGTCTCTCCTAATTAAGAGAAATTCAATTCACCTATACAACCTAATGTAGATAGTCAATCCTCTATTATCCCTGTTATGGTTGAAGTGGTAACACCACCCAATTTCATACAAAATATAGCTCCTACACCCACACCTCGAAGGATAATGAGATGAAAACCAAGATATTTAGTTGAAATAGATGAGAAAATAATAGAACATATGGAAGATAAAATATCAAAAGGATTAGTTCAACATCATGCTCAAAATGAATGGACCTATGCATTTGAGAATATAAGCCATACAAAACAATGTCAAATATTTGTTTAATTATTGAAAATGTAAAAAATGCACCCTATGATGCATAATTTAGGGTTAAGAACATCTAACATAGAGGGAAGAAATATTTCAATAGTAAAAAATCTATTTAATAAATTTAAGGTAAATGGAAATAAATGTCAAAAAAAATAGTAATGTAGCAAGAGGAGTAATAATAGAATCTATAGTAAGTCAACATCTAAAGCTCAATTTTTTAGTGAAACAAGTAAATCTTGAACTTGAATAGAAAAACTATAATAAATGGCATAAAAAGAAGAATGAGGCTTGATGGCCTTTCACTCATGGATTGTTGGGAATTTAATGGTAGACTCCCATAAAAAGATAAGGTGTTAGTTGAATGAACAAGACATTTTATTGAAATTTTTTACATGACAACACAAGGGTCTCATCTAATGTAAAAGATGTTAAAAGAGGAAAAGGTTCAAAAAATTGTGAACCACATACAAAAAATTAATTAGACATGACCCAAACAAAATTTTATAAAAAATTTATTGATAAATTTAATGGCCAATTGATAATTAGCCAAAGGTCATTTGAGATGTGCAAGCCTTTGTATGTTAAAATCAACCAAGCACACACCACATGTTGTTTTAGGGTACATGTTGAAGTTGTTATGTATTTTGATGTTTATTCATAATATATGTTGTACTTTACATTCTTACAAGATTATGTAGGAATGTATGGTGTCTATCCCACCTATGATATCAAGAGAATTAATCCAAAGTCTTTTTTGTTAAAGACCTATGGGACAGCTTTTATTGCCAAATAATTTTTAGATGGAACTTGTAATAGTTATGGTGCTTTATCAAATTTGATGAGTTGTATGCATGAAGAAATTCCACATGAATTTGGAAAGCAACTAGTTGATTATAATAAGAACAAATCTGTAAAGTATGTGTTAAAAGATAGAAAACATTCATGAAGATGTGAGTTAGTTACGATCAAAGTTTATGTATCAAATTTCAAGTTTGAATTCAAAAATAATATTATCTACTAATATGTAAGGTACACACATGAATCAAAATGGTTAGATAATCAATTCAAGTTATGAAAGTACAACTTCTCAGATGGCACTATTATTTGAATTATGGATTTTTATGAGAACTACACACTATGACCATAGAATTAAGTTCAATTCTAATATTATAATTCAATTCAGGTTAGAATTTTATTCATGTTACATTTAGACATGCACCTAATAGCAAAGATGACAATAGAAATATTTTAAGGGAGTACCACTTTAATATGAGCAATGATAGATTGCATTCTCCAAAGTTTATCCAAGGTTTTTTTGACATTTATACAAATATGAATGCAAGATAAATCATGTTCGATACACACTACATTTGGTTAGATGATTATGTAGGGTAGTTTAAGAATTTTCAAATACTCTACTAGTTAAGTAGAATGTATAAGAAAAATAGTGTTCAATATTTTTGGAGCTTATATGAGGTCAGACATGGAAAAGGGGAACATTATGGTGTAGGTGCATGTGTAAAAATAACCCTTAGAAAAGAGAAAGGAAAGCACAAGGATGTGCTAATTTGATCGATATTTCAAGTATTGTGACTTGGTGTAATGAAAACATTTGTCATGGGTTGAATAAATATGCTCATCTGTGAATGTTATTTTGGTTAATGGAAGAATAACACAAGCTAATGTATGAAGATTATAGCATGATACCTAGATCAAGTGTTTTCCACTCCATTCAAAGCTCAAATTCAAGTTCATGAACTATTTATACTATGGATATGGCATGTTTTTTTTCCATGTGTATGGAATTTAATTGGAATGAACATGAGTCAAAAGAATGGGTTGACAAATGGTATTTTAGACTTATAACACCTATAAATAATAGCCATTCACTCTAACAATTGATGAATCATGAAATGACATCATCAGTTGACTTTGACCATGTCTCAGATCTTGTACAACTAGGTATAATTTATTCTTAATTTAAATGTACACCTTAGTTATAATAGTGATATATTTATATTTTCCTATATGTTCTTACAAATTGATTATACTTTAAATGCAATTCATGTATTTGTAGTCATTGCACCTAAGGACAATGATGAGAGAATAGCCTACTACTTGTGTTATTGTGTAGAGGCCAAAAAAAATTAACCACAAATGTCATGGATGGAGAAGGGCTAATTTATCCCACTAGATCTGTAGTGGTCATAGGAACTAGCTTTATAGGTACTATCATAAAAAAAAATGTTATTTTAGGACTTTGAAACACACAGGGTGGTGCTTCATTATTCAAATCTGGTTATTGATACAAATAGTCATATGATCAAATATCATGGAAAGCCTCACAATAGAATTTTATGGAAAGTGCATAATTATGACCATAAAGCTATTCTTGAAACACTTGAAAATAGAGTTGATTATGAAGGTATGTTAGATTGAATTGGTAAGTTTATCTTGTATTTTAAATTAATATAGTTAACTTATTTGATTTAATGTATTTTAATTTTCAAATTTTTTATCATTATGTATTTAGTTTTGTTTGAATTTTTTACTAACAATTTTAATTTAGGTTAGTGGCACCAGATGAGCTTCCATCTTCACATGGTTGGTGCCTTATTGAAATAAAGAGGTTGGTGCCGTGAGTAGAGAATATTATCTTATTGAAATAAAGAGAAGCCAAAAAATCCTATTATTGTTATCTACCTCAAAAAAATAGGTTTTCACCTTCTCTTTGTTTGTCCTTTCATTAAAATAAGAAAATAGTCTTATCAAGGCCTTAATTATTGTCTATAAACTTGATATTCTAAGTCTTGTCCTCTAGGCCTCATTTAGCCTTCATACTTGATCTGACCATATGCAATCAATAAACAATTTGAAATACCTTTTTGATGTGTATTATAGTTATCATACTACCTTAATCAACCTTCATACAATGTTAGAAGCCAGAGAACAAGTCTAAACAATCAATTCTTATCTTTTTTTAGGTCTCTCATTAGACACCTATAAGAAACACAAACATAGTCAGTTGTTTTAAGTCCCACATGACCTCGTTTCAGCTGGTAACACTTGGATTAGCTATAAAATACCTATTAAAACTCCATCTAAATGTGCTCATGTTGACAGTTCATCGATTGGGCTACCAAGCTAGAAGATACACCCCAACTAACCAACTTTTAGTCCATTCTAATAAAATTAGATGTGAGATAAAACTCATTTTCATGTATCACTTACATCAATTTAGAGAGAATTCCTCCTGGGGTTGCTTACAAAACTCATCCATGAAAGTGTGGGAGATGATGGCTCATCTCTATCCCTCATAGTTATCTTAAAACATGCTATAGAAGTTGGCTCCGTTTGCACACTTAGGGACATTGAGATTCTCTTAAGGGATGTGTAAGATTGACTACAACCTTCACTCTCAAGGATCGATAAAGACTAAAAAATAGTTTTTATAACCTTAAAACACCCATATAGACATATTGGTAAACATGGTTCATTGATTGGGATAACGAGTCAAAATATATGCCCCGCAATGACTAACTTGTGGCCCTTTAAGAGAGATTTACCTACAAGATAAAACTTGTTATTGTGTCTTTCTTGTATTGAGTTAGAGAAAACCCTCTTGGACTTGATTAGAGGACTCATCTATACAAGTGTTAGATTTGACGGCTTATGTCTATCCCTCATGATTCTCTTGATATGTGTGATGGAAGTTGGCTCAGTTTTCACACTCAAGTATGTTGAGATTCTCTTAAGGGATGCATCTGATCAAATTTAACCTTCACTCTCAAGGCCCAATGGAGATGGAATAGTGATCATTATAGCCTTAAAATTTCCATCCAAATGTGTTGGTAACTATGGTTCATCGATATGGCTGATGATTCATGATATATGACCCCTACTCAGCAACTTTTAGCCCATTAAGAGAGATTTAGCTATGAGAGAAAACTCGTTGCCATGTCTCGCTCATGTCAAGTTAGAGATAATCCTTTTGTGCACTTAAAATACTCATACATGTAAGTATAGGAGATGATAACTCATGTCTATCCCTTATAATTCTACTAAAATATGCAATGAAAGTTGGCCCATTTGGCACATTCAAGGACACTCAAATTCTCTTCAGGGATGCATCTAATCAACTACAACCTTCACTCTTAAAGCCTAATAGAGACCAAAAAATGGTCATTATAGCCTTAAAATCTCCATCTAAATGTGTTGACAAAAATGGTTCATCTATTGGGCTAATGAATCAAAATATATGCCTCCTACTAACCATTTTTTGGCCCTTTAAGAGAAATTTGACTATGAGAGAAAACTCATTTCCATGTCTTGCTCGTGTCGAGTTAGAAAGAATCCTCCTAGGCTTTCTTAGAGACTCATATATGCAAGTGTGGGAGATAAAAACTTGTTTATAACCATAACAATTCTCCTGTAATGTGAGATGTAAGTTGGCTCATTTTGCATACTCAGTGATGCTGAGATTCTCTTGAGGGATGTATCTGGGCAACTTCAACCTTCACTCCTAGGGCTCGATAGAGACTAGGAAACTAGCGTTATAATCTTAAAACATCCATTCAGATATGTTAGAAAATATGGTTCATTGATTATGCTAATGAGTTAGAATATCCCCTGTTGACCAACTTTTGGCCTATTAAGAGAGATTTAGCTATAAGAAAAAACTCTTTACCATGTCTTGCTTGCATCATGTTAGAGATAATCCTCCTAGGGTTTTTTATAGGACTCATATATGAAACTATGGGATCTAATGGATCATCTCTAACCCTCATGATTCTCCTACAACACTTAATGAAAATTGGCTCAGTTTACACACTCAGGGATGTTGAGATTCTCTTAAGGGATGCATCTGAACAACTGTAACCTTTGCTCTTAAGGCCAGATAGATATTGGATAATGGCCACTATGGCCTTAAAACACCCATCCAAACATGTTGGAAAATACATTTCACTTATTTGGCTAATGATTCATAATATATAGCCCCACTTAGCAACTTTTGGCCCATTAAGAGAGATTTAGCTGTGAGAGAAAACACATTGCCGCATCTCACTCACATCAAGTTGAAGAGAATCCTCCTAGGATTAATTAGAAGACTCATCCATAAAATTGTGGAATACGATGGATCATATCTATCCATCACATTATTATTACAATGCATGATGTAAATTGGCTTAGTTTGTACACTCAAAGACACTAAGATTCTCTTAAGAGATGCATATGATCAACTTTAACCTTCACTCCCAGGGCTAGATAGAAAATGGACAATAGTTCTTATATCCTTAAAATATTCATTTGGATGTGTTCACAAAGATGGTTTGTCCATTGGGGTAATGAGTTAGAATATATAGCCCCCACTGACTAACTTTTGGCCCATTAAGAGAGATTTGGTTGCAAAAGAAAATTCATTTCCACATCTCACTCACATCGAGTTATAGAGAATCCTCCTAGGTTTGCTCAGATGAATAGTCATTAAAAGTGTGGGAGATAATGTCTCATCTCTATCCCTCATGGTTATCCTATAATGTTTGATGAAAATTAGCTCATTTTACACATTCAGAGACATTGAAATTTTATTAAGGGATGCATTTGCTCAACTTTAATCTTCATTCTTGAGGCCCAAAAAAGACTGGTAAATAGTTTTTATAGCCTTATAACACCAATTTGAATGTGTCAAAAAATATGGTTCATCAATTGGGCTAATGAATAAGAATATTTAGGGTTTATTAAGCAAAATTTGGTCCATTAAGAGAGATTTAGCTGTAAGAGAAGTAATTATTGTGTCTCACTCATATTGAGTTAGAGAGAATCATCTTAAAATTTCTTAGAAGATTCATTCATGGAAGTGTAAGAGCTAATGACTCATATCTATCCCTCACTATTCTCCTACAATACATGATGTAATTTGTCCCGATTTGCACATTTAGGGACACTTAAATTCTCTTTAGGTATGTGTCTGATCAACTACAACCTTCGCTCCTGCAACCTAACAAAGACTAAACAATGATTGTTATAGCCTTCAAATTCCCATCTAGATGTGCCAACAAAAATGGTTCATAAATTGGGATATCAATTCAAAATATATGCCCCCTACTAACCAAATTTTGGCCTTTTAACAAAGATTTGGTTATCTCATTTCCATGTCTTGATCATGTTAAGTTAGAGAGAATGCTCTTGGGTTTACTTAGAGGACTCATTCATGTAAGAATGGGAGTTGATGACTTGTTTCTATCCCTCACAATTCTCTTTCAATGCATGACATAAGTTGGCTCAGTTTGCACACTCAGGAGCACTGAGATTCTCTTAAAGGATGCATCTGATCAATTATATCCTTCACTCCCTACGCCTAATAGAAACCAGACAATAATTCATTATAGCCTTAAAATGCCCATATAGACATGCCTTCAATAATGGTTCATTGATTAGGCTAACTGATTTGGTATAAATGACCCCCATTGACCAAATTTTGGCCTATTAAGAGAGATTTAGTTGCTAGAGAAAATTCATTACCGTATCTTGATCACATCGAGTTAGATAAAATCCTCCTAGGGTTGCTTATTTGACTCATCCATGCAAGTGTAATATTTAACTACTTATATATATTCTTCATTTTTATCTTGAAATTCATGATATAAGTTGGCTCGGCTTGCACACTTAGGGAGACTCAGATTATCTTTAGGGATACATCTGATCAACTGCAACCTTCATTCTTGGGGCCCAATGAAGACCACACAACTATCATTCTAGAATTAAAATTCCCATCCAGACATGATGGAAAATATTTTTCATCAATTGGGATAATGAATTATAATATATGTCCCCCATTGACCAACTTTTATCCCTTTAAAAGAGATTTAGTGGTGAGATAAAACTCATTATCACGTCTCACTCACATTAAGTTAGAGAGAATCCTCCTAGGGTTACTTAGAGGAATCATCCTTGAAAATTTGAGATATGATGACTTGTCTCTATCCCTCACACTTATCTTGCAACACATGATGGAATTTAACTTAGTTTTCACACTCAAAGACATTCAAATTATTTTTATGGATGCATCTAATTAATTTCAACCTTCACTCATAGGGCCAGATAGAGCCTGAATACTAGTATTTTTGGCCTTAAAAATATAATTCAGACATGCCAATGAATATGGTTCATTAATTGGGATAATGAGTCAAAATATATTCCCCCCACTAACCAACTTTTGGCTCTTTAAGAGAGATTTGGGTGCGAGATTGAAAAACTCATTGATATGTCTCACTCACATCAAGTTAGATAGAATCCTCCTAGAATATTTTAGAGGACTCATCTTTACAAGTGTGGGAGCTAACTTCTCATCTCTATCCCTCATGATTCTCCAACAATGTGTGATTGAAGTTCATTTAGTTTGCACACTCAATGACACTTAGATTCTCTTTAGGGATACATCTGCTCAACTACAACATTCACTCCCAAGGCTCGATAAAGACTAAATAATGGTCATTATATATTTAAAACTCTCACCTAAAATTTTCAGTGAAGATGGTTCATCTATTAGGCTAATGATTCAAAATATACACCCCTTACTGACCAACTTTTGGCCTTCTAAAATAGTTTTGGCTATGAGAGAAAAATCATGACCACATCTGACTTGTGTTGGGGTAGAGAGAAGCCTCATAATATTTCTTAGAGGAATCATCTATGAAAGTGTAGGAGATAAAATCTCATATCTATCCCTCACGTTTCTCCTACAATGAATGATTGAATTTATCTCAATTTTCAAATTTAAAGATGCTCAAATTCTTGTTAGGAATGTATCTGATCAACTGCAACCTTCACTCTAGGGGCCCGATGGAGACTAGAAAATGGTCATAATAGCATTAAAATTCCCATCTAGACATGTTGGTGAAGATAGTTCATTGATTTGGCTAATGATTCATAATATATGCCCCCCATTAACTAACTTTTGGCCCTTTAAGAGAGATTTGGATATGAGATAAAACTCATTACCACATCTCACTCACATCAAGTTAAAGAGAAACCTCTTGGATTTTTTTAGAGGACCCATCCATGCAAGTGTGGGATTTGATGTCTTATCTCTATCCCTCATGGTTCACTTGTAATACATGACTGATGTTCATTCAATTTGTACACTCAAAGATGCTCAGATTCTCTTCAGGGATGCGTATGATCAAATAAAACCTTCACTCTTGGAGCTCGACAATGACCAGAAAATGGTTATTTTAGCTTTAAAAATCCTTATTTGGACATGTCAGTGAATATGATTCATTGATTTTTATAATGAGTCATAATATATGGCCCCACTAACTAACTTATGGCCTTTGAAGAGAGATTTATTTTAAGATAAAAACCATTTTCATGTCTCACTCATGTTGAATTAGAAAGAATCCTAACAGGGTTGTTTAAAGGACTCATCTATGTGAGTGTGTGAGCTGATGGCTCATATCTATCCCTCACAGTTATCCTACAATTTAAAATAGAAATTGGCTTAGTATGCATACTCAGGGACACTAATATTATTGTAAGGGATGCATCCAATCAACTGCAACCTTCAATCATAGGTCTCAATAGAGATAGAACAATGGTTATTATATCCTTAAAACTCCCATCTTGATGTATCAATAAATATGGTTCATCAATTGGGCTAACGAGTCATAATATATGGCCCCTACTGACTAACTTGTGGCCCATTAAGAGAGATTTGGCTATGAGAAAAAACTCATTCCTATATCTTGATCACATTGAGTTAGATAAAATCCTCATGTGGTTACTTAAAGGACTCATCTATGCAAGTGTGGGAGTTAATGGCTTGTCTCTAGCCCTCATAGTTCTCCTTCAATGTACGAAGGAAGTTGGCTCAGTTTGCACACTCAAGGATGCTCAAATTCTTTTTAAGGATGCATATAATCAACTATAACCTTCACTCCCAGGGTTTGATGAAGACTGGACAATGACTATTGTATCCTTAAAATTCCCATTTGGACCTGTTGATGAATATGGTTTTTTTATTAGGCTAACAAATTAGAATATATGCCCACTATTGACCAACTTTTGGCCTTTTAAGAGAGATTTGGTTGTTAGAGAAAAATTGTTGCCACATCTCATTCATATATATTTAGAGAGAATCCTATTGGTTTTTCTTAGAGGACTCATCCATGCAAGTGTGGGAGTTGATGTCTTATCTCTATCCCTCATGATTATCCTGCAATGTGTATCTGAAGTTAGCTCAGTTTGCACACTCAGGGACACTCAAATTCTTTTTAGGGATGCATCGGATCAACTTCAAACTTCACTTTTGAAGCCTAATGGAGACCAAAAAATAGTTGTTATAGACTTTAAATGCCCATATGGACATGTTTATAAAGATGATTTGTCTATTGGGATAATGAGTTAGAATATACGCCCCCACTAACCAACTTTTAGCCTTTTAAGAGAGATTTGGCTATGACAGAAAACTCATCATTGTGTTTTGTTCATGTTGAGTTAGAGAGAATTATCTTGGGGTTTCTTAGATGACTCATCTGTAAGTGTGGGAGATGATGGCTCATATCTAGCCCTCATGGTTTTCCTATAACACATAATAAAAGTTTGTTCATTTTGTACACTCAGGGATGCTCAAATTCTCTTAAGGGATTCATTCAATCAATTACAACTTTCACTCTTGGAGCCTAACATAGACCAAAAAATGGTCATCATATCCTTAAAATTCCCATATAGATGTTCCTGAATATATGGTTTTTCGATTAGGCTAACAATTCAAAATATATGCCCCCTATTGGCCAAGTTTTGGCTCTTTAAGAGATATTTGGTTATGAGATAAAACTCCTTATCGCATCTCACTCGTATTGAGATAAATAATCCTCTTAACCTTTCTTAGAGGACTCATCCATGCAAGTCTGGGAGATGATGGATCATATTTATCCCTCATAGTTCTTCTACAATGCATGACTGAAGTTTACTTATTTTGCATACTCAAAGATGCTCAGATTCTCTTCAGGGATGCATCTGATCAACTACAACCTTCACTCCTAGGGCCTAATGGAGACTAAAAAATGGTCATTCTATCCTTAAAATTCTCATCTAGATTTACCTACATAGATATTCATATATTGTGCTAATTAGCCATAATATATGCCCCCCACTGACCAACTTTTGACCCTTCAAGAGAGATTTAGCTGAGAGAGAAAACTCATTGCCACATTGAGTTAGAGAGAATCCTTTTGAGGTTTCTTAGAGTACTTATTCCTAAAATTAGGGGATTTGACGTCTCATCTCTATCCCTCATGGTTCTCATACAATGCTAAATTGACTCAACTTCTTCCATAGCTACACTTTAACAATGTCAATTTTCTCTAGACTTTTACTTGAACCACATTCTCTGACTTCAATTTGATCATGCATTAGATTTCAAAAGTTTAATAACAAATTTCCATAACCATATTATATCTCTATGAATAATCAAATTACACATTCTCATTTTAAAATTAGGCCTAATTAACATAGTTTGGGCCTGAAACACCACCTTCACACATGTGACCCATCTACAATGGACCTGAAAACACTTCCATCATCTATAACATGTCAAAATACACAATATTACATTTTTTTAGAATTTTCTACCTTGTGTGTGGGTTTGTTCAGTTAGTTCTACTATGGTGTTGAAGCTTCTCCCCAATCGGCTAGTGCGTTGGCCCTATCATGTGAGAGGTAAGTCTGACAAGCTCACCCAAAGTGTACAACAAAAAATTGGTTCTTGAAGGCTTTGAAGCACAATGTTATTTATTTTTTTATCTCTTGTAACACATATATTAAGTTATTCAATACCATAAATATACCACTATTATCCTTATTATCCCAGACTTAGATACTGTGATAACTAGGATCACCATTACTATTCAATAATAACAATAAAAGGAAAAGATATTCATAACTTAGAAAGAAAACATATTCATTATTCAACACTTAGAATGTTCACTAATCACCACATGTTATGGAAAATAATAACTATTCTTTGATTGCTTAATAGATTACAAGACAAAAGGTTATATCTAATCTCCAAAGGTCCACACATGTAAATGATTACAACATTGGTTTTTATACTTGTTTTGCCCTGACCAAATGTCAAGATTCTAACTATCATGGACAAATGGCACACAAACTCCCAATAGGCTAAGATTTATGGCTCTTACAACTGGTTGTTCCTATCAAATCAAGCCTCTCCACCCCTAGATGTTTGTTATATGTTATATTCTAGTGGTCAAGTATTTTATTCCTCATAGGCTGGTACGTAACCTCCAATCAGTGGGGTTGAAGTGTCCTACTTGAGTTACTCTTATAAATAATCCTACATTCCTTGCACTCTATTTTCCATGCACTCCCTTAGTCTTCCACTTCTTTTTATGAGTCCTCTAATGTTGGGTCCGTCATGACATGTTATTCCTTGACTGGGTCCTTTCATTCTGGGTCTCCTACACCATTGTCCTTTTGTACTTGGCAAGTTCTATGCCATAATACTCTTGCATGCCATGGTCTTCCCATACCATGGTCCTCATGTACCATGCTGATACTTCCATCAAAATGGATAATGGTCCCTTCGTGTTATACACCAAAAAGGGAAAAACACTTGTACAAACTTTAGGGGTCAACATCACCCCACACTAAGTCTTTAGTCCATATCAGACTAAGCCACACTAACATCTTCTAAATATTTTGGCCCCTTCTACTCGAGTTCCTTCTTTATCCCATCTCAGTGGGACAATACATTGAGGACTTTGGTAGTTATTTATTTAATAGCCTCCTTTACTTCTTTCAGCTCTTTGGGCTGAGTTAAAGTCTCAATGTTTTTCACTTATTCATCTAGGGTTGCACTAGATTCCTTTTGGATGTCTTTTAAGTTGGAGACCTCCTTGTCAACCTATCATCAGATTATGGAAAAACTTACATTTATTTACTGATGATGTTTATTAATGGCCTCTTTTATCATCTCAATGTCCGTAAATGCTTTTGCACGCTCAGTGTGGTCTTTTATTAATAGGGTAGCATCAGTTGTTTGTTACCTTAGGACCTCCTCATCATGGAGCTGGGCCTTTATTATTTTATTTGGGTACACCAAGTGTGCAAAAATGTTTTAAAAATTTGGGATAACCTTCCCAACTCTTTCCAAAGTACTTTTACAAATATCTACCACTGTGGTGAATTGTTCAAGTATTTCTTGGGCATCATCTCTGGGTGTAGGGTACTCATTTTTCTTGAGTAATAACTCAACCAATGTTTTCAAATTTTTGATGGCATCCCCATCCAATGGTACACCATCTACAAGTACTAGCTCTTCTTTCAAAATTATCTTTTAAAGGTTTAAAACCCTTACCTTAGCCTTGGTGGCCTCTTGAATTTATTGCTTCAAGGAGGCCACTTCCTTAGCTAGTGCTTGTTTTTCTACATATACTTTATTATATATTTATACAACTCTACCATGTGTCTTTTCCATCGTGTGCACATCTAATTTTAACAAAATATTTTGGAATGTCATTTCCATGGCTAATTTCAAAAATGAAGCACTTGTCACTATTGGTGAGAGTTGTTGTGGATCAATCCTCATAAGGTCTAGCAGACCTGAAGCATCTAGGTCAAAAAAATGCAATTTGAAGGAATATCAAACTGGGGCTCTTTGTTATACATTTCCAAAAGGAAGGACAACTACTTCCTTATTTTTGGGTTTGTGTCATTGGGGTGGAAATGCTTCCAAAGATAGAGGTTTTTGTCCTTTATGCTGAATTGGTATCATTCACACAGAGTGGACAACCCTCTCTATTCTTGTTCCCCCTCAACTAGCCCCTTTCCCCTTTTTGAGTCTCACTCAAGTTCACCTTCTTGATGGATTTTAGTGGCCATCTCATCTGTTCCCATTCCATTAGTATCAACTTAATCACCAAATGGGGCCTCTTTCCCTAGGGATGGAGTCTTCTCTGACTTCGATCCCAAATTATGAATATGTTCATAAGAGGGTTCCCTTTGGGGTTCTTCACTTGTAGGGTGTTGTGGTGTTGATATGATGGTAATATTTTGAGAAGGTGGAGGTGAAGGTGGTTATGGAGGAAGAGAAAGTGGGGATGTTGGATGAGGAGATGAAGGGTTTAGGGTAGATGAGTGGGAAGGAGTGGAATGAGAAGGTGAAGATGAAGTAGATGGTGATGAAATGTGATATGGAGATGGAGATGGTTGATGTGGTGATAGTGAAGGATGAGGTGGAGAAGGTGAGGGTCGAGGTAGACATGGAAATTATTGAATGGTGGAGCCTGATCTTATTTTAATGCCTAGTTCCTGATAGGGGGTGTGGGGGGGAAATTCCTCCCCCCCCCCCACTATGGTCACCATGGGGGTCTAGGGGGATAGTGCCCCCAAAGCAAAATTTTGTAAAAAATGCATTATAAAATATTATAATTTCATAGTTAATCTGGACCGTTTACTATTAGGTTTTAGATCTAATGGTAGAAATTATGTTAGTGCATTTTTTCCCTAATTTATAACCCTCCTTTGATATGAGGGCATTGTAATCAGGCAAAAAAGTGTGAGAGTGAAGAGGATATTATAGTGGATATATTGAAAGTTTTTCCCTTCATTTGTTGGACTAAATAATAAGGACTGGAAGTTTTTGTGTGGATGTATCTCATTTTAGGTGAACCACATTAAATCTATGTCTCTATTCTATTGTGCTTTATAAATTTTAATTCTATCTTTATTTCATTATTATTTCTCTACATTATATATTCCTAACATACATGGCACAGATGATCGAGGAGTAGTGGGTCGAGAGGGTTACACCTCTACCATCTTCTATCATTTTTGAGGGGCTTGCTGCCCACTTGTGCCAGCACTTAGTTTTGGCCACTTCCTTTTTACTTGTAGTGCTTGCGGGAGCCTCTCCTTGGGATCTCCATCATGAGGGTACTAGTGAGATCATGACATGTTAAATAGCTTGTGGACCTACTCCCCAACAAAAATATTCTTGACCTTGATGTCAGTTAAGTCTATTTCTCGTCTCTCCAAAAAGACCTTTTTGCCTAGATATACAAACATTTTTTGGAGGGTGTGGCACTCTACATTGATCCATTCTACCTATAGATTGATTTTTTATGCATCATAAATCTTGTTCACAGAATCGATGAAGTAGCATGTAGAGAAGGCATATGGAAATTTAATCTATGTTGAAATTTTGCTCGAAGGGTTTATTCAAATGCATGCTAGGGAGTAGTGTTGCTTCATAATGAATTCTACTTGATTTGTGGTCATGGTGGGTAAATCCTTGGGAATGCACCATTCATGCCTAAAATCTACCTTCATCTCATCAAACTAGTACCTCATCTTCAACTTGTATCTTGGGGTGATGTGTTGGGGACAAGTTAAAGCTTTGAAGTGCTCAACGAGGGACTTGTGAGTGGGGGGGACACCCACTTCAATGATCCTAAGTTATATTCAAGCAGCCCAATATAATCAAAAACTAACAATAATAGGATTTTCCTGAAAGGAAACCTATACTTAGGCATATTATACACCTTCTATGCATCTTCAACTATCTTCTGGGTAAAATCTAGTGCGCAATTATATTGTATGCCCTGAACCACTTGGTGAGCAATGTGTAGGTGGGCCATATCCACCTCCTTTCATCAATCAGACCCTCTGACCTTGGTGTAAATGATCCATGTTATAACTCTAAGGGTAGGATCTTGTAGGTTCTGTATAAGCATTACATGCCCTTATTTTTGGTACATCAGTGTGGTGGTAGTTTGTTGGATCTCCTTTGTATCTTCCAAGTCATCCAACACATTCACCCCCAAGCACTAAAACCCTATGACTTTGCTTATCCTCTCTGTGCTAATCTTCATGTTGTATCTCATGAAGTGGATGTAGTCATCATAAATGCACAAGAGGAGGAACTGAACTACCACAATAGGCTTGCCAAAGTATGGTAGTTCAAAGAGTTAAAAGAGGTCGGCCTTGTCTAGTTGGTTTTTGATGGATAAGTCATAGACCACTTGATTCCTAGTGTTGGTGATCTGCACTTGATAATCATTTTTTAACTCTACTTCTTTGCCCATTTGATGATGGTTATAGTCAAAAATGGTTGCAGTTGACACTTTACAGACCTAGTTCTCTACATGCAAGACTGACTCTGGGTACTGCATCTCTTCTATTAACAAAGATAGAGGGGGAGATGTTGTGGTATTTTGTAATGAATAAACCTATTCTCAATTTCCTTTCTTCACTATCTTTGTTTTTGTGCTCTCTCTAACTTATTCTACACTTTCCCTCATGGCTTTCATGTGTTACACTTCTTTTGGTCTTTCTTTTGGGTCTCCTAAAACCTCTTCTCTTATAGGAAACCAAATTCCTTTGCTCACTTCTTCCTCTTCTGGTATGTTTGGCAAATTTTCAAGTCTCTTAGCTTTCTTCTTCAACCGCATTACCCTTTGTGGTGCTCAAAGGTTAACCTATTGCCATCCCACATTTCCAAAAGAGTTCATGGTGGTGATCTAACTTGCCTCAACTCTCGAGCTTCATGCTTCAATAATGACAGAACCTATAACCTGCAACTTTAACAATCACCACCCCTACACATAACTCCAAACTTAGAAACCTCTCTTCTTCACCTGGAAACCATTATCATGTCTTTTTCAACTTTATAATCACTTTATTATGCAATAAATTTGGTTTCATCAATCTCTAGTTCTTTGGTTTATCGTTCGCACTTAGCACTCAAAGTTTTAAGCAAGGTAAAGTATAAAATGGATTTGGAAAGATTATTTATAGGCCATGCAGGGGGATTTACCTTCATTATTTTTTTTCCTTCCCTTGTCACTTGTAGTCATTAATACATATATTTTAACAGCCTTCGTATTTTGAATCTTGTAGTGAGCAATAAGTGCTTTAAAAACATTATCCCATCATTCCACTCGCACACTTCTTGGGCATAACTAACCTTATCACATTAATGGTCCATTCCTTACTATGCCTTTCTTGGAAGTGGATGACAACTATGTCCCACCTTTTTGATGAAGTGGAAGACAACTATCACCCAAATGATGGGAACCTTTCAAAATGCTTTCAAGGTATATTTAATGACTCATGTGCCCTTAATCACTTACGTGTCATAGATGAATTTCATGCCTTATGATCCTTGTGTGCTAACTTGTCTTATGTCTTATATTCATATGCATGATGCCTTACCCCACACTAAAAGTGTTCATGGTCCTCCATGAAAACACAAACACAAACTCAAATTACATTAAAGAGTCATGCACCTCAAGGGCTATGATTTTTATTGGAAGTAGTAAATCCTAACCTAATAACTTTAAGCCTTATTGATTACAGAGGTTAAAATAAATAGAATCACAATATGGTTGAAGATGAATCCCATTATTATGTCCTGGTAAAAATTTTCCATCCATTCACTTTAGTCGGTAAGGTCTCGTAGGTCAAATGCTATGAATTATAAATGGTCCATCCCAATGGATGCAGAGCCTCCTAAGGTGGCACATGAACTTGGGATCATATAGTAGAACTTTTATGCCTAGATAAAATATTTTATTATTTAGATGGAGATCATTCCATGCTTTCTATTTAAGTTTCTCAACATCCTGACTCTAGTGGTTAAGGAACTGAACCTCATCTAGTTTAATTAAATCATCAATCCAAACTTTCAAAGAGGCTTCATCATCCAAGTTTCTCATATGTGATATCCAGAGAGACGGCACTAGAAACTCCACTGGCATGACCACTTCCTTTCAATATACTAGGTTGAATGGTGTACTTTTGTTGAGGCACTTGTACATGGTTTGATAAGCCCATAGTAATAAAGATAATCTATCATCCTAATCTGTCTGGCCAACATTAAAAAAATTTGTCAAATTGGTACCAAGGATCTTATTGAAGGCTTCAATTATTCTATTGCCCTATGGGTAATATGGTGTCATCTTGTGGTACATGATCATTAATGCAACTAACAAGATGTGAATCATATCATTCAAGAAATGGGTGCCATGATCACTAGTGAATCTTAGGGGACACCCAAATCATGTTATAATGTTCTCCCAAATAAATCACATGATATTTGTTGTAGTAAAATATTTTATTTGTGTTGATTCAGATAACACATGAGATAACTTGTTACTATAATGATGTACCAAGAGCCCATTCATCATCCTACCAGAGTGATAGGTCCCACAAAGTCTGGTTCTTAAGAAGGAATAGGGTACAATAGCATAGCATCTCTTCTATTCAATTTTCCTATGCACTAGTAGACATCACATTGCCTAACAAAATCCTTTGCATCTTCGAATAAAGTTTTCCACTAAAGTCTAAAGAGCAAGACCTAATGCACGGTAGCCTCTCTAGTGCAATTCCCTCCAATAATACCTTCATGTAATTCTTAGAGCACTTCAGGGTGCTCATGTTGCATTACATAGTGGAAAAACACCTCATCATGGCCCATTTTATACAAATCACCTACTATGAGTTGATAAGGTGTGGCGACGACCGCAAGATGCTTTTTATCTTATGAAGTCAAGGAGTCAAGCATACAACTAGTGTTGAGAAATGCCACAACATCCTTTAGCTTTTTAGGTACTTGAGAAACTCAAAAATGTTATACATCAAGAAGATCATCTTATATGGTATGTGGGGGTTATCCATTGTCAATTCATGATAAATGATCAGGTCCATAGTTGGTCTTCCCAAGCTTTACTACTAGGAAAAATTAGAATTCTTAGAAGAGTGCAATCCAATAACAAATCCTTCAATGTAGTATTATCTTGATGACAAGATACTTCAAGGCCTCATGGTTTGTATAGAATATAAATGGAGTGGCCATGAGGTATTACCTAAACTTTTGTAGAGCATAAACCATAGACAAAGCTTTGCCCTTAATGGTGGTATAGTTTCATTCTGTCAATGTTAGCTTCCTAGTAGCAAAGAAAATTAGGTGATCTAAGTTTTCATCACCTGGTTGTGTAAGTATCATGTTGACTGCCATCTCAAATGCATCAACATGAACATGAAAAGGCTTTGTCCAATTAAGAAACTACAAGATAGGAGCTGTAATTAACATTTCATTGAGTGTTTCAAAGGCTCCTTTGCAAAAATTAGTCCATATAAACTATTCATTGTGTTTTAGAAGCTCTTCCAAGGGTGCAATGATCTTCACATAACTTTGAATGAAATTTTTGTAGGAGCCCATGTGTCTTAGGAAGGTGTGCACCTCATTTTGATTTTTGGGCACTGGCAGACAGATAATGATGGAGACATTAGCTAGATCCACCAAGAATCCCTCCTTATAAGTGATATGCCCAAGGAGTACACCTAAAGGTGTCATAAACAAGTAATTCCTCAAATTCAAGGAAATTTGTAACACTCGACAACGCTCAAACATGAGTCTCATATTGGTATAATGGTCCTTGATCAACTTGTATACCATTTAGTCATCTAAGTAGACTTGGAGAAACTTATGGATAAAATCTTTGAAAGCCTCAATTGTTATCCATGAGAATACTATTGGGGCATTTTTCAAACCAAAAGGCATGATGGTATAGGCAAAATATCTCCATTCAATAGTGAAATTAGTCTTGGATCAGTCTTCCTCATCTATTTGGACTTGGTGTTACCCCAAGAACCCATTGGTAAAAGAGTATATCTCATAACTGGCAACAGCTTTTAGGATTTCCATTGTGAAAGGTGTTAAAAAAGGATCGGTCACAGAGGATGCATTTAAAACATGATAATCCAAATAGATATAAATATACCCATCCTTTCTAATACTGATTACCATGGGACTCACCCAATCAGATTCATCAATGGGAGTAATTACTCCATCACGAAGCATGTTATCAATCTCCTCTTTTACATGTACTCAGAGATTAGGATTCATCCTATATGGACATTTATTCACTGGGCAAGCATCATCAATAAAATTTATGTGCACTTCCCTATATAAGGGTGAACTCCTTTCATTTCAATATAATTTCTTGGGAATACATCTTGATACCCTTTTAGTAACTCAAAAATCTATGAGAATTCTATCTCAATCTAATAGTTTCCAATTGTAGCCATCTTAGGTTCTTGATCCATACCAATGTTATGTTGAATAGTTTGAGTGGGCCCATGATAAGGTTTATCCATTGGACAATTGGTGTCCTAAATAATTCATGAACTAGTACTTGAAGGGATGTTTAGATGGTTTATCAAGGGGTCGAGTGAGGTAGATCCTTCACTTTTATCTACTTGGAAGATGAATTTTTGCTTTCTCAGGCAGATCTCATTATGAAGTTATCCATTTAAAACTATCGATGGTGTGGGAGGATTAGTGAATAAATACAAGGGTTCTTTAGGTTCTTGATGAATATGGCATAATCATTCCTTGATGGGACTTGGATCTCCAATGATTTCTTCATGCATGGCTTGAAGGGTGAGGCACAAGTCCATCCTTGGTGAAAATTAATAAAGTGTCGACATCATGTTTTTCTTTAATAACTACCAAAACCTAATAACCATATGCCTTTCTTCATGAATGTACTAATCTTATGCCCAAGTGCATAAAGTCTCATAGAAGGCATGGACCTAGAGGTACTCTGGTAAGAATGTTTCCTTGGCTCACCATATTATCTCACAAACTTCAATATGTGGTTTAGGTGCTTTCATGCCACTATAACTAAGCATGCCTCTGACCTAATTATCATGGTGAAATATATGATGTAGATCAGCTCACACTTGATCCTAATACAAAAGGTACTCTTATGAGTATGCCACTATCTGGTAGTGGTACCATCAAAAATGTGATCTAAAGACCTCATCTAATCATTTTTGGTATCATATAATTTTTTGAGGTCTAGAAAAAGTCATGCACCTCCATTTGTCCTTGGAACCATGGAGCTTCATCTAGTCTCTCTAGTGGTGGTCCCTTTAGTGGCCCTCTCATTGTTAAACCCATGAGGTGCACAAACTTGTGGTGTTTAGGGAGCTGGCATGGGATGCTTTTTCCTCTATTTACGATGTGGCACAATTGTTTAGTGAGATCATAGTCACCATGGGCCCAATAGTTGCAAGTATTACTTGTAGTATCCAAGATAGACTGTTTCTCTATCCACCAAAGAATACCATCTGGCATGGGATCTTATGGTTCATCATTTTGATCAGTCACATTATATAAATTATTGATGTCTTCATCAGTGCTCATAGGCTCAATATAGGGTAGTACCTATGCTTGGTCTAAGGGTATTACCATGTGTTGATCAGTATTCTTAAAGCTAATGTATTATTTTTTAAATCTCAAATCTTCATGATTATCATAGCACCAAGGCCTTCCCAATAAGGCTGGATAGTCATCAGCTTCAGCCAACTCTAAAACCTCAAAATCTACTTTTAAGGGAACCCCAAGTATGTCAATGGTGGCATTTTTAAGTACTCTAATAGAATGCACT
Organism: Torreya grandis; assembly: GCA_037957365.1. Lineage (NCBI taxonomy): Eukaryota > Viridiplantae > Streptophyta > Pinopsida > Cupressales > Taxaceae > Torreya > Torreya grandis. The sequence continues at coordinate 1,283,923 of JARHVA010002853.1, forward strand.
CAAGTCTTATTCACCATGAATAGGGTGTGAGGAAAGGGATGCAGGGTTAGACTAGACATTTTTCACCAAGCATCTTTAGTGAGAAGATTCACCTCCACACCAGTATCTATTAGAATATCTTGGATTATTCATATGTTGATTGTTTCATTAACTAATATCTCTCCATCTTCCAGGGAAGAGGAACTAGGACTTTCCTGATGTCAGGCATGATTTAAATAGCAATCTTCACTTTGCCTACTTAATTGAGGGTGGACTTTGTTTGGTAGGCAGGCTTGACCTTTCAGCCAAGCTTTAAGCTAGGGAATGATGTCTTCATCGAGCATATGTTTTCATAGTTCCTAATAATTATCTTATACCATAGGAGGTTTGGCTTATTTTTGCACTACATGATGTTGTATGACACCCTTCTCCTTGAGGTATTAAATCTCACCTTAGAGCTCTCACAGAAGTGTCATTGTATCCTAAAGGACATCTTTTTATTGTTGTGCATCAGGGTACTTCTTTATTCATGGTTCTTCTCAATGTGCCTTTTTGATTGGGTTGGCTATGGATTGAGTTTATCCTCCACTATAAGTGGTGATTTTAACTTGTTGCACTATGGGGATGGTCGATCATGCATGCCATTATGGTTTTTCTATGCAAATCATGTTGGCACCCTTTTCATTTTGGTGTTTAGTGATGGTTACATATAGATCAAGGCACTCTTCCAATCGATGATCTTTTTTACAAAATGCACAAGTTGGGTACTTTGGGCAATCTCTTTGATAGTGGTCTGATGAACCACATTTGTAACAAGTTCATGGTGGAAACTGACTACCACCTCATCCTCATCCTTTCCCTCACCCATGGTAGCCACCATTGTCTTGAGTATTGGTAATCAAGGTTTCGCATGTGTCGCATGCTCAAGATTCATGGATATCACTAATCAGTCAACAATCATGGGTATCATATGTGTAGGCATCACAAATCTTAAAATACTTAGATACTTTAGTGTTTATATCCCATTACAAAAGTGGACAAGAATATATATCATGTTCTTCATGATAAATCTCATAGGTTTATGTTAGCACTACATAGATGTTCTTGCATGGGCAATTGTTCCTTGTATGCCCTTCAATCTCACATTCGATATATGAAACACCACTGTGTGTCTCATTTGCATTTTTTCCATCAAATTTTCAAGTTAAGATGCCATGGACACTATATGTGCCTCCATAAAGGGACTAATCTTTATATCCATGCTTCCAACCACTTCAACATGAAGGGTAGCTTCCAATGCCTCATGTGCACTTGTGAAGGTTCTTTGCAACAAGGTCCATCAAAAAGGTAGGAATAATCCTCCCACAAACCATTGTGCATACTGAGCAAGATTTATTTCAAATGGCAACCTAGAAAGTAGGGTTTTAAATCATGCATCATATTCATGTAAGCTCTCTATAAGTCCCTATTTTATGTCTTTCAGTGTCTCTATACTTTACTACTCAAACTCAAGAATGTAAAACTCCTATAGGAAGGCTACTTTAAGCTGGTCATAGTTGACCACTACTTGATGAGGGTTGAATTTGTGATATCATTTGTGCGTGTGCTCTAAAATTGTGATTGCAAACTATGTTGCCTTTCATTCAGAAGACGTGATGTCATGCACTCTCCAAATTAATTCACACTTATAAACATGCTCAATTGCGTTCTCTACCCCATAGTATTCAGGTAAATGTAATATCATCTCATAGTAGACTGTAGTGGTTTGTGATTGAGTGGGTGGTTACTAGGAAGATCTAGCTCTAGTTCTAAGAGGGGGTCTGCTTACTCCGGCACTTCTTCCTAATCCTCCTCCAGCACCTCCAATAGCAGTGCTCATAGGAAAAAGCATGGTGGAGGGTCGATTTCCTAGGTTTGGGCTTGTATTTTGGCCTTCAGGGCTAGATCCACCAGGAATCCCAAGTTTTGCCATAGAATTCCCTTGAAGAGGGAAAGATTTAGATTCTAGATTATTGCCTAATGGCCTAGTTTCAGTCTCCCTTACCCATTCAATTTATGACTCTGTACTATCTGTATCCCAATTTTGTATGTGTATTCTATCTAACTCAAAGGCATGAGCATGCATTATGGTAGGGGAGCTTGGTTGATTCATACTTGGTTCCTCATCTCCTACATTATAGCTCATTTCTCCTTCAAAGGATAAAGGTGGCAAAGGATGTGGCTTGAAAGTTATGGGATCCTCACATGCATCCACCTCCCTACAGATCTTCATAGCACTCCTCGAGGTTTATCAATCTCTCCCCATGCCACTAATTCCCATGATCATCTATCGAGCTTCATCATACTTCCATTTATGTAATGCTCATTGGCTTGCTACCATGTTGAACCCATAATCCTAAATTAATTGTTAGTCTCTGCTACTAATTGTGTGGCTCATGCATAGGATCTTTTAGCCTTCCAAGGGTAGAGTTTCCAATCCAAGGTCAACAATTAACTTCTTAACTTTGAAATAAAATAATGAGAGGTAGCATCCCCTCAGCTCTCATAGAAATTGGAACTTCACCTCCTTGAGATATGAATAAGTGGTCACCACATACTCTAAAATGTAGCTATTGTGAACACCTCTCTACTAAGAGTTAATTGATAATGTTCATGGAACTCCAAGTCATGTTAAACTAATCTATCATTCAAGTGTCCATGATTGCCTTCATCCAAGATTTTGAGATCATCCTTGATCATATGCTAAGATCCAAGAATGTAAGAGAACTAGGACATTAAAAAATAAAGTCTCATACAAATATTTGTAGAGATTTTATTTTACCCACTGTCATGTAGAAATTCCTAATTCAAAATACAGAACTGCAAAGTTGTCTTCGACGTTGGTAACCCATTATTCAATATTCTCTAATGTAATGCACTCAAACATTTCCCATTATTATTCTTCAATTACTTTGGGTGTTGGTAATGGAACCAAAATGGTGGGTTCATTTAGTTAGTTATGATATGGTGCTAAAGCTTCTCCCCAGTCGGTTGGTATGTTGGCCCTATCATGCAAAAGGTAAGTCTCACGTGCTCAACTGAAGTGCACAGTGAAAGACCGGATCTTGAAGGCTTTGAAGGACAATGTTATTTATTTGTTCATCTCTTATAACACAAATATTAAGTTATTCAATACCATAAATATACCACTATTATCCTTATTGTCTTAGACTTACCTACTACGATAACTAGGATTACCATTACTATTCAATAATAGCAATAAAAGGAAAAGATATTCATAACTTAAAAAGAAAACATATTCATTATTCAACACTTAGAATGTTCACAAATCATCACATGTTATGGAAAATACTAACTATTCATTGATTACTTAACAGATTACAAAATAGAAAGTTGTATCTATTCTCCAAAGATCCAAACACAAATGATTACAACAAGGGTTTTTATACTTATTTTGCCTTGACCAAGTGTCAAGATTTTAATTGTCATGGATAAATGTCACATAAACTCCTAATAGGATGAGATTCATGGCTCTTATAACTGGTTGTTCCTATAAAATCAAGCCTCTACACCCCTAGATGCTTTCTCTATGTTATGTTCTGGTGCCTACGTATTCTATTCCTCATGGGCTGGTATGTAACCTCAGATTGGTGGGGTCGAAGTGTCCTATTCAAGGTACTCTTGTAATTACTCCCACATTCTTTGCACTTTTCTTCTCACACATTCCCCTAGTCTTTTGCTTCTTGTTCAGAGTCCTCTATTCCTGGATCCCTCATGACACATTCTACCTTGATTGTATCCTCTTGTGTTGGGTCTCCTGAGCCATTGTCCTTCCACGCTTGGCAAGGTTCATACCACAATACTCTTGTGCACCATGGTCTTCATGTTCCATGGTCCTCCCATGCCATGTCATTACTTATGTCAAAATGGACAATGGTCCCTTTGTGTCGCACTCCAAAAATAAAACAATACTTTTACAAACTTTAAGGGTCAACAATGTGGTTAGAGAGAAAAGTGACTTTCATTTTTTGTCAAGCCCTAAGGATAATGTATGACAAGCTTAGGACTAAGATTCTTCAATTTTGAGTGTTATATCCACTTTTAATGACTTCCAATTGGATTTTTAGGTCTATACTATCTCCTTACACACTCAAAAATTCTTAAAACCCATCAAACAACCTTATTTTTTTTCTAAAATGGAAGTTTTATTAAATCTTTAACTCTAAATTTGTTCGGGATAGAAAGTAAATTGTTTATAAATAATTTTAAAACTTTGAAAAACTTTCACTTCAAGACTTAAAATTGACTTCTACAACTATGTATGAACATCCCTCAACTTTTTTGTTTTGAAAATAATGCTTGATAATGCATGGTTTGTTCTTGGCTATAAACTTTGCATGATTTCTAGTGCATAAAACCATGTTTTAACAAGCTTCAACCAAAGTAAACATTATCAACTCTAAATATTAAGTATCACAAGGACTAAAATAGTCTCAAATCACCTTTTCCATATGTTTATAAACCTTATCAAGAGGTACAAACTGATCAAACACTCTTTAGCATCATCAATTGAGACTCTTCTAGTTCAAAAACATAGAAATGCATAAAGAAAATACACATAGAGACTAACACATGCCATCCATAAGGGTTAGGATGTTGTAAAGGCATTAAAATGGCCTTATCTTTCATTTATTATTCAAAAACAACTTATCTACATACAAATGAAACACTCTACTATATACAAAGATAATACTAGAAGCTTATTTCCTCAAGAATCATCTTTAACATGATGTTTTATAATACCATCCATAAACTTTAGAATGAAGTATTCATAATAATGAAAAATAAACTTATATCCACTTAATATGCAAGGGAAAGGGATTTTATTTCATGGATATAATGAGCCATTCTATGGTCTCATCACCATTCTTAAACCACTTCAAACTTGCCTAATTTATCTGTAGGCATTACAATTCTTCCTCAAGGTAGTTTTTGACTATTTTAAGGGTGAAACATGTTTAAAATAGGTAATCTATCCTCCTCTTAAATTTTAAAAATTACCATAATGTATTTCATGCCTTAATAACATTATTCAAGCATTCAAATATTTGAATTCTTCATTTGGAGGAAAACTCCCCAAAATCCTAAGATACACATCTAATGCCTCAAGTAAGACTTATTAGTACTAAAAGGACTTCTTGAGATCTCATAAGACCTTACAAGGCTATTTAAAAGTATAATTCATGGTATTTACATCATTGAATAAAGCATGTTTGGATGCCCTTGTATCAATGGACTTATGACAACTTAAACATTATCAAGACTCCTTACTCAACACAATCCTATACAAACACGCATAGAAGAATGTGTACATGATTAAAAATGTGTTTGTATGGATGATATTACATCAATAAATACTTCCCTAAAATTTATCACAAATCCACTTACATCATAAGTCCAAATCTATATGTAATGAAATGTAAATGAAACAAGAAAATAGTGAATATCACATGTAAATATAAAATATACATAATGATGAAGCACCTAATTTAGATCAAAATGTGGATTGTTTTAAATCCCCATATGAATTAATAATGATCACTAACAATAATATGTGTAAACATTAAATGATCAAAATAAAAAATACACATAGATAAAGGAAGCTTATTTGTCGAATAATATATATGTGCATATGCAAAGTTATATGTCATAATTCAAAATAAACAATAATACATATATCAAGAAAAAATGTAGACCATAACATGTACATATACAAAATGCATCATATAGGCATACAATGTGGTCCATATTGGCATACAAAATTGATTATGCCTACAACAAGACCCTATATGTTTCGTTTACATACTCCTCATTACCTCCAAATAAATATGTTTTGTTTCCATATATGTAGAGCTAGGTGTCAGATGCCTCAATAAGAGGATAAACTCCCCTCTCAGTATGTGAGTTATCAAATATTTGATCCATAGCCTCTAAAAATTATCGTTTTTGCACAACATATGCAATATAAAATTTAATGCATTAAAATTATTTATTGAAAATGATAAATTTTTTAAGAATAAAATTTGCAAAATAATTATAGAGTCACCATATTCTATCTAAAGGATTGTCTAGGACTATGAGAACATGTATACACCCATGATGGATAATCCTATGGAGCATACATATATCCTTAGATCTAGATGTACATACATATATGTAAATATGACATACAATATCATTCCCTGAAGTTAAAAAACAATTTTACTATGTGTTCTCACTAGTTTCCATCCCTTAATCATGACTTGTTGTGGAGAAAGTGGATCCTAAGATGTAACCCCAACATCAAGAACACCTTCTTGTCATCCATGAGGGGTGTCCATAGCATCCCTTATCATCTATATAACCAATAAATGAATATACTCACCTCCTAATTAAATTGAGGATATCACTCTCAGTTTTTATATTTCATTAGATTATTATCAGTTGGCACTCACTAATTCATATGTAGAAAAAGAAATATTTTTTGTGAATTTTTGAAGTATATGGACTTAGTTCTAGAGTTCTAGGCACACAATATTTTATTTTTACATGTTTTTCTTTATTTAAATGATATGTACACAAACACACACACAAAGTGGGGGAAAATATATGTGTTTATTAGTTATTAAAGTGAATGATTTTAGTGTATTTGTGTAATTTTTAATTATTGGTTCAAATCATGAGGACATTTTTTGGTGTGCTTATTTGTTTAATTTATTTTTGTCACCAAAATTTATACTAAATTGTGTTCAAGATTTACATAGATTTTTATTTACTTAGATTTGCATGGGTATTATACTCACCTCTCAATTAAATTGGGGATATCACTCTTAATTTTTCATATTTTATTAGATTATTATTAGTTGGCACTCACTCATGCGTATGTAGAAAAAGAAATTTTTTTACAAAATTTTCAAGTACATGGACTTTAGTTCTAGAGCTCTAGGAACTCAAAAATTTATATCTACATGTTTACATTTACTGAAATGATATGTACACAAACACAAAAACATTAAATTGGGGTAAAATAAATGCATTTATTAGTCATTAAAGTGAATGATTTTAGTAAATTTGTGTGCTTGTCAATTATTTGTTCAAATAGGGTATTGTTGGTACTTTTTTCTAATTTTTTATAGTCCTAACCCTTCTCTCAACCCAATAGAACTACCCCTTTCTCTCTTCTTTGACTTCCCCCTTAAACCATTTTATCTAGAACATTTGTATACTTCTGAGCCCATCGATAACTCTTTTGAATGGATGCTTTTGGATTAATGTCCTTCATCCCTTGTTCCTACATCTTTCACTTTTTTAAATTTGAAAGATGGAATTTACACCAATAGGGTTCATATTTGAATTTCAATTATCTATAAATATTTGAGCATTATGGTTTATTTGGGCATCTAATAAATATGAAATAATTCATAATTCAAAGACATTTATTAAGCAATTGCAAGCATTCATTAGAGCATTCTAGAGAAGAGAAATCACTCATTATAACATTCACTGAAGCACATGATTTTATGTTAGATATATTACATGACACTAATTTGCAAGCTTGAATTATTGTAATTATTGAGGTGTGATATTTTTGTTTGTGTGTGTTTTGTTTTGTTTTTTTTAAGATGTTCAACAAAATCAATATACCCTGACTATTCTCTAGTATAATGCAAGCCCTAAAATATAATTTTTTCTTATGTCATTTGTCAGGAATCTAGAACAACAAACATGCTCTGACTCCACTGTTAGGACCTAGGAAGCACAAATGATTACCAAGCAACTAAATATGTGGAATTAACCAGAAGTAACAAGTAACTAGAATTCAGAAACAACACAGAATATGAGAGACAATACCCAATTGTATTAATACTCTTCCAGAAGGAAATACAACAAAGAAGATGCCACAGTATTCTTCCTTACACACCTCTAGGGCTCACACACCTCTAGGGCATAAACAATAAATCTCTTCAAGAGCTCACTTTCTCTCTTACGGTCCCAACAATCAACTCAAACACAGAGTTGTTGTTCACCTCCAACCAACTAGTAACAACACTGCCAATCAACCAGACAGTAACAATACTACTAGTACAAACAAGTACTCCATGTACTTCATGACCGAGTACACATCATATTCCAAGTAGATCTCGCTTGATCTTGCTACCTGTTGTGTTGCTGACCTCCCTGATCTTTCACACCTGCAAATCAATCTGGTTATGCACAACTGCAAACCTTAAACCACGCACACACAAACACCTACAAATCAATGATCTTACTTTTAGAAGGATCTACCTTGCCTTCCTCTATTTTCTCTTTGATGTGTTGTTGTCACCTTTGATCCTGTTGCCACCTGCAGATCTCCTTTGACCTCGCACACACACACACCATGTAGATCTCCAAATGTGGCCTTGCACACCTACCGACCAAGATCCTACACACCTGAAGAACCCTTCTGATTCTCCAAACTAGCACCCACACTTGGCACTACTGTGGAACTAGGAGGAGCTACCCTTGCTCTCTTCACACACTGAAAGAGCTAGCCTGCTCAACTCTAACTAGCACACTTTACAATACAGCCCATGAGTCTATTATATAGATCTCATGCAAACAATAATTAGACATCCAATTACAATAATTAGATCCATAGCTCAAGACTAAAATCAGCCTCTTATCATGCAAACAACTGGTTCGTTGACTAACTGTCCGTGAATTGGTAGTTCTAAAACCGCACAGGCGACCGACGTCAGTCCCTGTCTGGCTGGAGATGATCGATGTCGGTCGATACCTGACCGATGTCAGTTGCCTTTCCCACTGTATATGACTGATGTCAATTGATCAGACCGATGTCAATTTCTTTGCAACTCAGCAACCTCTCAACAACCTCCTCCATGTTCGCATCAGTGAAGCTTTTAGCTCCACAACCTAACAATCTCCCACTTGGAGATAAACAGTTGCAATGTACCTGTACTTGTACACCGTCTAATTTGTTTCTTGGCTTGTATCCCTCTTTAAGCTCAATCTTGAAGACCAACCACCACACATCCTGTGGTGCAACACCTGTCATCCAAGTAACCTGCCACATCTGCATCTACAAACCCATGTAGAAAATAACTTGACCCTGCATTGCATGTCAACCTATTGCTGGTCCCTCTCAGATACCTGAGAACCCACTGAACTGCTTTCCAGTGCTTCCTTCCCAAATTGACTACAAACTTTTTGATAGCACCCACTGCTTGGGCAAACTCAGGGAGTAAACATGTACTCAACCTCATCATGTGATTGGGGACCCTGTTCTGTGAACTGTCCATCCATAGGTGTGCTGCCCTGTTCTGCATCTTGCACTACCTTCACACAATCATCCTGTGACAACATCAACTTGTGATCTCCCTATCTCTAAGATTACTCATGCCAAAGAATTTTGCTACTCCCAAATCCTTCATGGCAAACCACTGAACTAACCTTACCCTTAGCTCAGCAAAACCATGTATGTCTAAACCTTCAGCTAGCGTACCATCCACATACAGTAACAGGATAATGTCGTGACCATCATTCACCTGGTAAGACAAACACAATGGTTACACTGACACTGACTAAAGCCCTGCTTTGTCATCCACCTGTCAAAACCTATACCACTATCCTGCAGCTTTCTCAAGACCATGTACCCTGGCATTTCGTCTCACGTCACCATTCTCTCTATTCTTTCACCTTGGAATCCATTTGTCTCAGTGTTTTCATCCCAGCTGGCAAATCTACCAAATCTCCTATTTGGTTCTTCTCCAAAGAAATCATGCCATGCTCCCACTGTTTCTTGGATCCTACCTGCTTTGCTTCTTTAAAAAACTTCTTGGTTCTTGACCATCAGTGAGCAACAAGTAGTGTAAAGAAGAAGAACAATAAATTTGAGGCTTACTTACACTTTCAGTCCTCCACATGGGCATTTGAGATTCCTTGACAGCTTGCTGTCTGCCCAAAATCCATTTCAGTGACCGATGTCGGTCACCACACAGTCTGCATCCGATCGACATCGGTTCCATGCGACTGTCCAGGTCATCGACACTGGTTATCCTACTAACGTCAGTCTCCACCTACCTGATACCACTGACTTCTCTGGTCTACACATGATCGACATTGGTACCTGTCTGTTTGACGTTGGTTACCTTTGATCGATGTTGGTACCTGTGTTCGCCTGTGAGTGATGACTTTTTACTCGCGAGCTTACTTTAAAATCAATTCCATGTCCAAACTGCCCTACTTAGAAGTATCCAATCCCATCCACTGATCTCTGTCCATCATCTCCTCCAAGAACACCAAGGCTTTCTAGTTCTTAAGTTTGTCAAATACATCAGACTTCCTTTTCCTGTAATAAACACAATCCTTTCTTGTAGCATCCCACTGCTCACAAAAATCTCGGTCTATGCTCTCTGAAGCTGAACTCTTACCATATGACTTAAGAACATCCATTCCCTTCTCACTTATGTGACCAAGCCTACAAAGCCACACATGTGCAACAGAAGTGGAATCAGTAATACAAGCAAGTAGATAAAGAGTACCTGCTTTTTTACCACATGCTAATTTAAGTGCATCTGTTGTGAGATTTCCTGTGCATCTCTCATCACCCAACTTTCTTGTATAAATTAGCTGCATCTCTAGGACTGGGACCTGCATGACCTCCTTCAACACCAATGTGTTGGTCGTCTACAATTTCAGCCGCACTTCCCCTTTGCCAATACTTTGACAAGGCTCACCAACCCCTCTAATTCGGGTTACATGGAAAGAGGCAATAGAATCTATAAACCAAGATTCTACTTTATCCAAAGAACATCCCAGAGCATCCTGTGCAACAACACGTGCAAAATCTGCATCTTTAGTTCTTTCATGTTGATCTGCTACCAACCAACAATATTTCTTTACCTGCTCTTTCTTTCCATAACACCGTAATTGACCATTCGTGCCTTTGAATTCCTCCATTCTTAGTGTACTTTCTTATGTCATTGCTATACTCCCACTCAATCAAAAATCCCTGAGAGTGACCTGTAACCAAACACAAACCTGCTCCCTGCAACCTTAGCTCTAATACCACTTGTCAGGAATCTAGAACAACAAACATGCTCTGACTCCACTGTTAGGACCTAGGAAGCACAACTGATTACCAAGCAACTAAATATGCATAATTAACCAAAAGTAACAAGTAACTAGAATTCAGAAACAACACAGAATATGAGAGACAATACCCAATTGTATTAATACTCTTCCAGAAGGAAATACAACAAAGAAGATGCCACAGTCTTCTTCCTTACACACCTCTAGGGCTCACACACCTCTAGGGCATAAACAGTAAATCTCTTCAAGAGCTCACTCTCTCTCTTACGGTCCCAACAATCAACTTAAACACAGAGTTGTTGTTCACCTCCAACCAACGAGTAACAACACTGCCATTCAACCAGTTAGTAACAATACTACCAGTACAAACAAGTACTCCACATACTTCATGACTGAGTACACACCGTACTCCAAGTAGATCTCCCCTGATCTTGCTACCTGTTGTGTTGCTGACCTCCCTGATCTTGCACACCTGCAAATCAATATGGTTCTGCACAACTGCAAACCTTAAACCACGCACACACAAACACCTACAAATCAATGATCTTACTTTTGGAAGGATCTACCTTGCCTTCCTCTATTTGCTCTTTGATGTGTTGCCGTCACCTTTGACCCTGTTACCACCTACAGATCTCCTTTGACCTCGCACACACACACACACACCATGTAGATCTCCAAATGTGGCCTTGCACACCTACCGACCAAGATCCTACACACCTGTAGAACCCTTCTGATTTTCCAAACCAGCACCCACACTTGGCACTATTATGGAACTAGGAGGAGCTACCCTTGCTCTCTTCACACACTGAAGGAGCTAGCCTGCTCAACTCTAACTAGCACACTTTACAATATAGCCCATGAGTCTATTATATAGATCTCATGCAAAAAATAATTAGACATCTAATGACAATAATTAGATTCATAGCTCAAGACTAAAATTAGCCTCTTATCATGCAAACAACTGGTTTGTTAACTAATTGTCCATGAACTGGCAGTTCTAGAACTGCACAGGTGACCGACGTCGGTCCCTGTCTGGCTGGAGATGACTAACGTCGGCCGATACTTGACCGATGTCGGTTGCCTTTCCCACTGTATATGACCGACGTCGGCTGATTAGATCGACGTCAATTTCTCTGCAACTCAGCAACCTCTCAACAACCTCATCCATGTCTGCATTAGTGAAGCTTTTAGCTCCACAACCTAACATCATTGTAATTATTGTTGCTCAATTAGAGCAGGTAGTGGTACCAAATGAATATTGAATATAATAAATTATATATTTTTGTATTCAACATCATTTGCTATCAAGAAGAAGAATTTATGTTTTGCAGGGGATCAAACTGAAGGCATGAGATTATGCGTACGATTTTGGAAGACCAAAACTAGGTGAATGAAATTATAAAAAGAGTTTGGCCATGCCCACATTTTACCCATAAACTATCCAAAGAGTATTTAAATATCCCTTTTAGGGTATATTAATGTAACTCTATAATTTTAATAAAACCCTAATGTGAAAGTACATAATTTTGAAAATGATCCATAAAATCTTATAGGAAAAAATACAATCCACATAGAAACCCTCAAACAATTAAGAAACTCGATTTATTTCGAGAGTGAAATTCTTACAACTTTAAATCTAATTTTTTATAAAATATTTTCATGGTGTAAATTAATTAATTTATAATGGATCACACCAATGCCATTTCAACCATAACTGACCAACTAGCTAAGAAATTAATGTTGTATCAAGCACAAAACAACCTTGGGTAAGCCCAAGATGAAACCACACATTAAGCAATGATGAAACCCAACTCCGTAGGATGACATTAGCCCTCCAAATAATGATGTCAACATGTCAAAGAGCCATCCAATAATCCTCAGCCCCAAACATCCCTCTAAATAATGTGTCAACTAAAAACTTATGCTCTAGCATGTGTTCAATGATTTTTTGCTCAATCGTGACCACCATCAGAAGTTGGGGATGTTGATCCCCAAGTTTTGATTGTCGAAGAGGGTTTTCATCCTCAATATTTTAAAGTAGAAGCAAAATTTCTCAACTCACAAAATCAAGTGATACATGAATCATAGATCCCACAAATGGATCCTCCAGCTTCTTTTATACCTTTTTTCCAACTCAATCTCTAAAGTGGGGCACTCCAAGTGGGAGATTATTTACCATAATTCATAAAGTGACTTTTTAATTTCTAATTAAATATTGACTTTCTCCAATTAGAAAATTTCCCTTTATTTTAAATTTAAACATTCAAGTAATAAGATAATTTTTGGCTAACTTAGCTCACCAGAACCATGCTTCCCTTCTCCTCATCCCCTTGGCCTGTGAAAAACCACAATATAGGCTAAGGATCTTCATATAACACTAATATTGAAAAGGGGACATTACATTTCTCCCCTCTTAAAATTGTTTGTCCCCAAGTAATTATAAACTAGGATGCTACAAAATAGTTTCCCCTTCCCATGTAGCATCCTCAATGGGTAGATCCTTTGAACGAACCAAGTACTCCATGATGTTCGTGTTCCTCAGCTTCCTTTCTTTGATCTCTATGATAGATTCTGTAATCAAAATAATATTTCCCTCAACATCCAAAGGTGACAATTATATAGAAGGAGTTATACAATTCCCTAGTGCATTTTTGAGGCACAAAACATGAAAGACATGGTGGATTTGACTATGCTCTCGTAGCTCTAACTCATAAGTAACCTCTCCAATTCTTAGTTAAACTATGTAAATACCGTAGGAGTGGGACTTGAACTTCTATGCCCCACTATGTTTGAGGTAAGACTACCTATAGGGATAAAACCTTAAAAAGCATGTCTCCTACCTCCAAAGTCCTCTCTAACTGGTGCTAGTCTGCATAAAACTTTTGCTAATTTTGGGCACATTAGAAGTTCTCATTGAGCACCACAAATATATCTTGACTTTGTTGAACTAAATCATTATCCCTTGGTACTCTAATATTCATCAAAACCAAATCCATGAAAGAAAGTGCATCATACCCATACAAGGCTTTAAAGGGAGACATACCAGTGGACATGTGATATGATGTATTGTAGTAATGCTCACCTATGTATAACCACTTGATCCAAGTTGATTACTACCCTGAAACATAGTTCCTCAGGTGCCCTTCAATCCACTTATTCACCATCGTAGTTTTCTCATTGATTTGTGGATGATAACTAGTGTTAGGAGTCAAATTTGCACAAATCAAATGAGAGAGATCTTGCCAAAACAAAATCATGAACATGCTACCCCTATCACTCGCAATGTTTTTTGTCAACCCATGAAGTTTTAAAACTTCTTTGAAAAATATATTGGCCTTTGGAGGTGCATTTTACTTGGTTCAAATTTAATAAAGTGAGCATATTTGGTGAGCTTATCAACCACCACAAACATACAACTCTTACCTTTAACCATGGGAAGTCCCGTGATAAAATCCATATAGATACTTTCCCATTTTTTAGTAGGAATGGGTAAGGGTTGTAATAAATTAGGTAGGAAAACTTGCTCAAATTTATTTTTTTGGCAAGTGAGGCACTCCCAAATGTATTGAAGGACCTCTTGCTTAACTCCCTTCTAAAATAATCTTTCCCTCACTTGTTTGTATGTTGGTGTCTTAAAATACCCCCTATGACTAGCCAAGGGAGTATCATGAACAACTCTCAATATCTTATTCTTCATCTTAGACTCAGGGACAAAAAAGATCCTATTCTTGTATTAAATAAGACCATCCACTACCTTGTACCTAGCATCTTCATTTTTACTTTCAAAGATAGAAATAGTAAAGTCATTATTCACATATTCAGTTGTTTTAAAATCCTTCCAATCATTTGTAATCTCTATCAAGGAGCAAAGAATAGACTTTCTAGATAATGCATCAACAACTACATTATTTTCCCCTTTGACATACTAAATATCAAATTCATAATATTAAAGTTTACTTTCCCACTTTTGTTGTCTATCATTCAAATCCTTTTGGCTTAGAAAGTACTTCAAACTATTGTGATTGATTTTGACCACAAACCTAGCACAAATAAAATACTACCTGAATTTGGCTAATGCATGTATGATGGCCAACATTTGTTTATCATAAATATAGAACTTACGCTCCACCTCTTTGAGCTTCCAGCTCTCAAAGGCTATAGGATGCCCTTTTTGCATCAAAATAACCCCTATACCTTCACATGAAGCATCATGTTCTAGCATAAAAGGGATATAGAAATTTAGAACAAGTATCAGGTATGAACTCATCACTTCTTTGAGTTTATCAAACACTACCTATGTTATTTTGGACCAACTAAAAGATCCCTTTTTGGTTAAATTTGTCAACATAACAAGCTGATAAAATCCTTTGACAAACCTTCTATAGTAGTTGCACAAACCCAAAAAACCTCTCAAATGTGTCATAGTTGTAGGTGGAGGCCAATCCATGATTGTTTGGATCTTTTGTTGATCAACGTGGACTCCTTGGGCATTGAGAGCCCAAGGAATAATTGTTACTTCATGGACTGTGCAAGCATCAAATCTTTTAATAGATAAGTCTTAGAAAAAAAACCCAATCTTGTCGTTGTGAAGTCGTGTTGCAGAGAGAAAATAAAATTACACATTTGAGGGAGAGTAGTGGTTTCTATCAGGAATAAAACCAATGGGAGTGTAGATAGTCTGCTTGTCTCTTCCCATAACTATGGCGACTACAAGAGTAGTTGCTATTGCCACCACCCACATCATTAAATATATTCCTTCCCATGTCCTGCTACTATGCCGCCAATTATATTTATCCCTATCAGAGTCCATTCTTGTGATCTATAACAGATTGTAGTGTAAGAAGAATCCTAAAAGGTATTCAACTTTTGTATGCATGTGTTTTTTGAACTTTCTTTGTGGAAATCATGACCAAGATAGAGTGATTGATCTTAATAGACACTCATAAACTGGACAGAATAGTCTATAGACAAGATGAATAAATTGGATTATTTTGCTTTCATTATTTTTTAATTTTTCCTTCTCTCTTTCTCCCTTTTGTGTCACATTCATACTAGGAAAATGTGATTTATGTGTACAAAAGCATGATTTAGACTCGCTAAAAGGTGCTTTTCATATTGCAGTGACCCTTTAGAGCATGCATAGGTTAGTATAACAATTTATGATAAACTACTTTATTATAGAAAATATTATAATATATTCTTGTTAATCATCCACAAAGTAATATATAAATACACACAAAATGACCTACCCCAACCTATTATATCTAAAAATGACTTTCCATGACCACCTCAACCTACTCTACCCAAAAATGACTTTTTTTGACATGTCCCAACCTACTCTACTTTAATAATAAAAATAACATTGCGAGACCACCTTAACCTACTCTACCTAAAAATGACCTTTCCTGACACACCTCAACCTACTCTACTCTACTAAAAAATGACTTTCTGAAACCGTCGTAACGTACTCTACTTAAAAATAACCTTTCTTGACATGTCCCAACCTACCTACCCAAAAATTAAATTTTACATTTAAAAAAATATCAAAATCCAATATTATATACCTTACATATATTTATGAAAAATAAAGGGAATATACCCCTACATCAAGGGTTTGTCTAATTTCAGATTAGATATTAATTTTTCCATGGTGATTTCTTTTTCCAATATGAATGTGTGTCTTTCGAAAGTTTCCAAGATTCCATATTAATGTATCATTGCGTCAAGCTAAAGGCAAACATTGTTATCATGAGACATTAAAAAAAATAGCAACCAACCACGTGGACCTCACAAAGGTTAAATGGCTGCGTTCAATGAGTGTTTAAATTGATAAGATTGAATATTTGTATACTTATAAATTAAGTTTGATTCGTGTATTTATCGATAAGTGTCAAATACTTTAGAACCATATTAAATGTAACAGGAATTTTTGGACAGGGCATCGAACATTCGAATAGAACGTAATAAAATATGTTTATCCATCTTTTATTTTTTATTTTATTTATTTATTTATTTTAATTATTTTTTTTATAATAGTAAACAATCAGAGCATATCAAGGGCAATGTTTAATAAACAATTGTAGTAAAATAAACACTTTAACAATCGAGGTATATCATCAGAGTTTAACTATTAGATTTTATATCTCCTTTCAATTATTATGTTTCATACCTCCTTTCAACATCTATATTTTTTTCTCTCTTTTATCCTTTTTATCTACTTTAAATCGTTCAAATGTTTTTAAATTTTGTTCAAAGTATAAAGACATTTTTTTTTTAACTTATTTTTGTTTTCAAAAATTATAATTTAAATTGTGGTCAAGTTTTATATAGATTTGTATTTACTTTGGATTTTCATGGATATTATATTCACCTCCCAATTAAATTAGGGATATCACTCTTAAAATTTTATATTTCATTAGATTATTATTAATTGGCACTCACCAATGTTTATGTAGAAAAAAAAAATTACTAATTTTTCAAATGCAAGGACTTTAGTTCTAGAGTTCTAGGTACACAAAATTTTATATCCACATGTTTTCCTTTACCTAAATGAAATGTATACAAATACAAACACATAAAAATGGGACAAAATGTATGCATTTATTAGTTATCAAAGTGAATGATTTCAGCGTATTTGTGTACTTGTCAATTATTGGTTCAAATCACTTATTGTTCGTATCTTTTCCTAATTTATAATAATCCTAACCCTTCTCTCAACCCACTATAATCACCCTTTTATCTCTCCTTTAACTTCCCTCTTATTAGACCCAATTTTCTAGAACATTTGTATACTTTTTGAACTTACCCAGAACTCTTTTAAATGGATGTTTTTAGATTAAGTTCCTTCATCCCTTGTTCCTGCATTTTTAGCTTTTTTAAATTTGAAATATAGAATTTGTGCCAATAGGTTTTGTAATCATACTCCGTGTGACCCTCCTCCTCCCTATGATTAGACATTAGCACACGTGCAAACTACTAACCCAGGGGATCCTAGTTGAGATATTTCCTGCTTGAATAGATACCCTCTCACCTCGCATATACATCCCTTGCACCTCCCTAGCATTTCCACTCACCGATAGACCCTTCGGATGCCTCCTGGAGCCCTTCTAGGGCCCCGTTGACCAATTGAGATGGGCATTTGACCTAGGCCATGGCTTATGGGGGGAACCCACAACGTAGGGCACATGTTAACCCCCCAAGTCGTAACCTAGGCTACATCTTGGCTAGAGTGCACGTTTTTGGGCCTCCAACGGCCAAAAATGACTAATTTTGGTCTTTCACAGATTAAGGATGTCCTATATCACTCTATTTCATTCATTTTTCTCTTGATCCTTGATTCTTCTTCACTCTCCTAACTCTCATGCCTTCTTGAATCCATGTTGATTCATTCTTGGCACTCTTGAACTGGATTATTGATAGGGGATTTGATGCATTACTACACATCGATTTGGTGACTCCATTGCTACTCTTAGTTGCTCTTGCTTCCTTGTGGCTTGCTCCTAGATTATAAAATTGGCATTGCACTTGATTTATGCACATGGCTTGAGCTCTCACACCCCTACAGTTCTCACTTCACCTCCTCTTTGTTGCCTAGACATTAGTTTGGACTTGGCACTACACTGCAGCCCTGGTCTTCCTCCTTTGCCATCTCAAGCTTGGATTTATGGTTGGTAGATCATCTTCACATTAGTTTAAGCTTGACCTGAGGGCACTTTGCTATGCAAAGTGAAATTCTATTATTGTAGTGTAGTGTGTATGCTAGGCTTTGCTATTTGTATGCTAATTTAGCTTGTTTTGGATATGTTTAGAGTAGATTCTAAATTGTATGCATTCTCTCAACCCTAAAAACATATTTCCCCTTTGAAAATGTCTTTTATTGTGTAAGATTACTTGGATTTTGAATCATTCCCTTGCTTGGTATATACTCTTCTATTCAATTAGCTTGATTGGTTTGGTTAAAATGGCATTCCCTTAGTTATTCACATGCTAGAAATAGTTTAATTTGAGAAAAGGCATTAGCTTAAGTTTTTGAATGTGTATGATCTCTCTCTCTCTCTCTCTCTCTCTCTCTCTCTCTCTCTCTCTCTCTCTCTCTCTCTCTCTCTCTATTATGTTACAACCTACCCAGTTGTACTTTGAACAAAAAGCAGTAATTTTTTTTAAAACTTACTAGACAAGCATTCAATTAAAATCATAGAATCAAAAATAAAAATATATTATCACTACAAATAACATTATCATTTCAACTTTAATTCTCAATGCAACATAATGTATTACAACTTCAAGAAAGTAAATACATAATAACACAGACATGGCTAGTCTCACAATACATCAACTATTTTTTATGTAAAATAATATTACATTTTCAAACTTAATAGGGATTTAGCTAGCTTTTTGAAGCTTGAGTTGCACTAACTTGCGTATCTCTGACAACCTCAAGTGTTATCTCCAGAAATGTACTATAGTGGGAGAGGGAGAGCATCATCCAAGCACTTTTTCACTCCAACCATAGACCAACGATCTTCCACACAATCCCCTATAAGAAATGGCCCTCCCTTCATAGATAGACAGATAGAATGGTACGAGAATCCAGAATGAGATATACTAGTACCACGTGTGTTGTAAGATTTCTACTACATGACATGTATCATAAAGAAAAATATGTTTTTAACATGATATCGCACAATATGCAAATCAAATATATGAATTGATAATGTTAATCTAACATTACTTCGGCCAAAGTTTTAAATAATATATTGTCACCCAGATCAATCAAATTCATAACACATCACTTGATCGGGTTATCCATACCCAACATTGGTGATGCTAACCAAGCTTGAGAAAACTGTCTCATTACCTGAGTAGTATCGTCAATGTTGAACCCATAATATACATAACAGATAAACAATCCATATCATAAGCATACCATACGATTATACTAAAATAAAGTATCATAATTACTTACATGCAATATCTAATATAAATAAATATACTTTGACAAAATCATACCAACCGAGCATGACAACAAAAGTCTATATTAATTTAATTATAACAGATATTTTTAAAGCATAATCCAATTATTTGTACAAAACAAAAACATTAAAAAAAGACCTTTCATACATTTATAATATAATTAAATTTGGTTTTCAAAACACCCACAAATTTAAAAAGGCTCTAATAAACAATTTTTCTCTTAATTTTGAAATAAGATAACCAAATTAAATATGTAATCACCAAGTAACAAGTCAAATGCTCAAAAACAACTATAAGATTTGTTTAGTTAACATCCATAAAAACCTATAATTCTGTGATCAAGTTTTCGATATAGTGTTTGACTTGTTTAACTTATCCGAGTCTATGGCCATGCCGGATTTAGCTCGCTGACATAGATGTAATTAAATACATATTGTCATTAAAATAAACATATATAAGTAACTTATATATATATGTATACTTTCAGATTTTTCCCAACCGAGTTTATTTGATTTCTCTTTAAAAGAAAGATACATAATGATATTTAAATCAAACTAACTCTTATTCCAACTATTTCCACACTATCATTTTTATATAATTTATGATATCTAATCAACTCATACTTTTAAACCAGAACATTTATTTCAAAGTAAACGGCTACTAAATTGTTCTAAGTCGATTTCTAAATTCAAAGCCTTATTTATTAGTATTCCAACTTGTTCGGTCTATCAATTGACACATTGGTCAATTATTATAAGAATAGGGTTTTCTACTATATGCCTCAGTTCTTCTTACTGCAATCTGATTACTCGAATCTCCACGCCATACTTAACCCATAAAATTAATGGTTTGAACCTTCTAAACCGGCCACTGTTTATTCATAGTTTTTCAACTTTAGCGCCCAGCTATGTATAAAGAAACACATACAGATTTTACTATAAATTTTGTAAATAAACAATTGTCTTTTCTCTCTCTGTGTGTATATTTTATATATATATATATATTCTTTTGTTGAATCTCTTCGTAGTATCAATTTGTTGTATGAGTATATATTTATTAAATACGGCTAGCAATGTTAAACTTCCAGCTCATACACATATTTCTCTTTTTTTATCCCTCACATCCCAACGTTTAAGTCGCTATTCCTGTTTATGTATTTTCTTAAAAATACACTACTGTCATCTCCAATTGTGAAGAATTAGAGTTACCGTATGCATATATAATATACATAAATAAATTTATTTACCTACGGCGAATTGTATATATATATAAATTTGTATTTATATATATATACATGTTGCACATTACCCGAATTTCTTAATTCATTGCTTGTATAACATATAAATAAAGTATATAGTTATATACTTCAGCTTTTAATCGGCTCAGAATACAAATGACTCTGTGTACATATATATGAACATATACCCCTAAATCGTATAAAATAATCTCTTTTATCAACAGTGTTATGACTTAGCGTTGAGCATGAAACAAGTAAATACTTATAGGTTTTTGTTTGTTAAAAGAGTCTCTCAGATTTGGGTGTAGGTGTTTGTGGATAGTCGAACCATTAACAAAACCCCTCACCTAAATCCATTTTTTTTCTTTTTTTTAATTTCATTGAGAAAATAAACTATTTAATACCCATAATAAATCTTCCATTTTAATTATTGGGCATTTATTTTATTTATTTTTTGGATCGAATATAAGGGTCTGTAGATAGTCGAGCCATCCACAAGGCTCTTTATTCAAACCCTACAGATTTTTCCCTAAACAAATTTCAAACACAAAAACCCATAAACCGAATTTTCATTCTAACAGAATAATAAACTATCAATTTTAATACTACACCAACTTCAAAACGCTTGCCCTCTGTTGAAAATGGTCTCTCTCCTTTGCTCAAATTCCTCTTTCCTTCCTCCAATGTCTTCCCTCTTCTCATGCATGTGTCCATGTATATTTTAAAATCATTCCTCGTTCCCTCTTAAAAACCCCTTTCTCCTCTTCTTTGTCGTTCAATTTCTTCTATGCCAATCATGACAAAAATATTGAGTTAACCTTAGTTGTAGGTTTTGTTTCAAGACAAAACACTCGAAATCCAAAATAATTTTTTTTTCTCCAAATATACACTCATTCCAGCTTAACTATAAATTAACCCCTAAATTAGTCACCAAGTTAACTTAGTTCTTTCTTTGAAGCTTCCATAATATCCATGCTTAAACAAAGCTTTTAAAGGTTTTCATTCAACTATTCCAAAGCTAAGTGTTCAAGTCCACTTGATTTATCATTATATTAGTCTTTTAGTGAATAGGTTACAAATTAGATATCCACATGCTATATTTTGCATAAGATAACTACTAAAAATAAATACTTATCCAATACAACAATAATAAATCATTATTTTTTAACAAGATAAAAATGTAGTATTAGTTACTATCTTCATTTATTAATGAAAGATGCAATTTAAATAATATTATTTACTGAAACACATAATAAAGGATTTTACAAGCACAATGATCATTATAACCATTAAAATTTATTCTAATACTTCCTGACAATAAATTTATTCTTTTTAATACACAATTGAAACACATTCAATGCAAACTACACTAGCATCCACAAGCATATGACTAACAACCATATCAATGTAAAGTACTTAACAAGTCAATCTATGGTAGTGTGTGAATTTAGGATACTAGCATTTTCATTTTATCATCTTACAATCATCTGATCTACACCATCCTTTCCGATGATGCTCTTCCTCATCATGCTCTAAAGTTAAGACCAATCTTGCATCCACTTTGTAATAAATGTGTAGTTAGTATGAGTCATCATAATATATATACCAATGATGTAAGACTAACAAGTATACATCTAGAATTATATAGAATAAATCAAATATAATCACTGCATCATGTATACTAATCAACAATATTACTATTCTCAATAGTACATGTCATAATGTTCAAATCAAAGCAATAAAAATTAGTTATTAATCATTTCAAATTCACGGATTTAAAGGTAAAATCATAGGGTAAAATTGGGATATAACATCCTCCCCCTTAAAACTGGTCATCATCTCAATGACACTTATTGAAATAATAGTTTATGAATATCAAAAGAATTTAACTAAAATAACAACATAGTATCAAGTATCAATCAAGCAAACAAATACAGAAATAACTTGAAGAACTCATCATAGTCTTTCTAAGTAGCACTATCCTCAGAGTATTAGTTCCACAAGACCTTACACTATGACACCTCTCTATTATGCAAATGAAGTTTACGAGTGTTAATTACCTTGGTTGATTTTACCATAACCACCTTGAGATCTAGAACCTACAAAGCATTCCAATCTAAAACATGTGAAGAATCAGCTATATACTTCTTGAGATATGATACATTGAAAACATTATGCAAAATAACTAGGGCTGGTGGTAATGCAAACCTATATGCAATAGGATTGACCACTTCTAACACTTTGAATATTCTTACATATTTGGGTGACAAATTCACTGACTTCCTGAACTTAAACGAGGTCTTTTACGACTTAATCCATAAAAACACTTTATCACCAACAAGAAATCGTCTATCTATCCTCTTCAAATCAGCGTAACTCTTTTGTCTATCATTGACCTCAGCTAATCTCTATATGATTATTTTGACTTGCTTTTCTATTTTAGAAAGCATCTTAGGCCCAAAGACTATCATGTCCTCCAACCTATCTCAATTGATTGGTGTCTTGCACCTCCTACCGTATAATGCCTCAAAAAGTGTCATCCTCAAAGCATATTGGTATGAGTTGTTATAAGCAAACTCAACCAATGAAAGATAATCTTCTCATTTGTATTGTTGATACATGAAATACATACATAAAAGATCCTCAAGAACCTGATTAACTCACTCAATCTGACCGTCAGTATATGGATGATATATGATGCTAAAATTAAGTTGCGTGCCTAAATTTGAGTTTAAAATAACCCAAAATATGGAAGTCATTTTCGGATCATAATCTGAAATGATCTTCCCTAGGAATCCATGCAACCTATACACTTTCTTTATGAACCTTTTTTTAAGGGTATGTGCATCATCTATCAAGTTGCCTGGTATGAAATAAGCCACCTTTGTTAGTTTATCAACAACTACCAAGATCATATTGTGCCTACTCTGTGACATCGATAAACCTTGGTTCGTTATCCACCCTATGATTGGGAAGATTTCCATCATGAGTGTCTCCCATGTAGGAGCAACCTCCACATTGTCTCCCTCATGATCATGGTTGTGATGAGTCCTACTAGCGTAGGCAACATCATGACCCTCATAGGCCTCCTTAGGGAACTCATTGCCAGCCAGCTATCAATCGTGCCTATGAGGATCTCCATAGGAATCCTCTATCCCTTAGGTACATGTTATTCCCCTTCCTAATCCAATCTCTAAACTGCCTAAGTTTAATGGGACTCAAGATGATAGTCCCATAGAGCTTATCATGGAATTTATGATGGTGTGTATGTATTAAAAACAAGACAAAGGCATGATGTTGAAGCTCTTCACTCACTCCCTACGAGATGAAAATCTCATTTGGTTCTAGAATCTATCATTAGATTCTATCTCTAGCTTCTAGTTCCTTCTGGATGACTTCATCCAATACTTTGATATCCCCAAAATGCTCAAACTTGAAATATGATCACTTACCTCCCTTGGGTAGGCCAAGGGTGAGTCAAACTTTGACTTCATATGTAGGTGGTGTTTAGCCATCCAAATGTACAGGACAATGTTCTCAACTGATTAGCTCTATGACATGTTCACACGAGTATTAAGGTAGGAGGTTCATCTTAAGGTCCTCAAGTGTGAACCCACCTCTTACAATAAAGTTATTAATGAATGTTTGAATATTGAAGTATTTAAGGTATATTCAAGCATTCAACCCATCCTAACTCAAAAGTCATCCTCTTTGTATGATTACAATTATAATATGAATGATGATGGTGTCACTGATTCTCGTATCGAGAAGGACAAGAAGGATGGCCATGAGGTCAACACTATTAGTAAGAGACCAAACCAAAAGAAGGTACCTAAAAAGAGTATAGGAGGGTAGCAGATGTTGTATCCCTATGACCCCACCAAAATCTATAACTTTCACAAGATTAAGGGGCATTCTGACATAGAATGTGTCACCCAATAATCTCATATGGATACCTCACCTCCTTCCCAAAACTCCCCACTTACCGAACACAACTGCAAGATGGATGTTTTCATGGAGCCTCTTCTTGACCAAGATAAGGAAAAGAAGAAGAAGAAGAAATCTAAGGCTAAGGCTTATCACTCTTCTTCTACCTCTTCTGCCTCTTCTGATTCTTCATCCTTGGCTAACCTATAAGGGAAATATAAGAGTGATAGATATAAGCTCATTATTGGCATTAACATAGCCCCTATCAATTATGAGTGATTTGTCAATACACACTTAAGTCATGTGACTAACCCCATTGGACATGTTAATGGTGCAAGGCCCTTAGGCTAGTCCACAAGGGCAAGGAATCCCAAAGTTAGATTTGAATTTCAGCATAATATCCCTCCTTAGGCTAGGTTGCACCCATACTCTATCATAGAGTATTTATAGTGCATCTCATCTAGAATCTCCATCTGGAACCTTCTATGTCTTTACCTAAAAAAAGAGGGCTCATATTCAATGAGTTTGGTCTCTTTCATGAGG
Organism: Torreya grandis; assembly: GCA_037957365.1. Taxonomy (NCBI): domain Eukaryota; kingdom Viridiplantae; phylum Streptophyta; class Pinopsida; order Cupressales; family Taxaceae; genus Torreya; species Torreya grandis. The sequence goes on from JARHVA010002853.1 coordinate 1,309,715, forward strand.
TGCCACTATGGGATGACATTGAGGTGTTGTTCAACTCAGACATCCCAAATTGCCCTTGCCCACCTATCCTATCTTTTGACCTTACCTCTTTACCAAAACCTTATATTCTAGAAAAGAGGTCTAAGTTCCCACTCTACAATGAGAAATTTATATATGACTACCACATCAAGAGATTCATCATCAATGAAGGTACCATGTTGAACATCATGCCTTTGTGGGTGTTTAACGAGTTGGGTATTAGCCATAGGAAGCTTTATGGCTCTCACCATAACTGTGTTGTCTTTAACAACAATACAGTTACACTGATGGGTATGTGAAACTTTGGTTCAAGTTTGGACCCAAGATGGTCAGGATTGAGTTTTGTGTGTTAGACCTCAATCTCTCATACAATATGATCCTTGGTCATCTTTGGACTGCAACCATGTAAGTTGTCGCATTAGCAATGTTTCATATGGTCCAATTCATTCATGAAGGTGAGGTTCACACCTTGGAGATAGACCTAGATCCCCAAGAATTTATCTATGCTAAGGAAAAGCTCTCTGACGAGGCTTTAGTTATCTCCTTGTGGGTCCCTATGGGTTCACCCAAGGCTATTACCTCTAAATCGTACTTTTTCAAGGATGAATAGTTAGATCCTATTGATTATCGATCGATGTTCACTCCTCTAGCACTATTGTACAACCCTTGACACCTCTTACTTCTAGGCATATAGTTGGATCTTCACTCTTAGGAGGTGTCTTCTGAGACATATCCTTTTTTTATCATGATTATCCCATCATGCCATTAGCACTCTCAATGCCTCTCTTAGTGAGGTATCTCAAGTTATCAAGGTGGATCTTTAGTGTTATTCCATCCATGGTGTAGTACATAACCTAATCAATGAGAGAACTTAAAAGAAGATCATGCCTATGCATGGTGTGCACCACCATCCTCTCACTTGTTTGGGTTCAAAGGTCTCATTCACCAATAATTACCCCACCTTTAGAACTCTTGTGTTTTGGGTCATAACTGCGGAACCTAAGGATATAGATGCTCCATATCCTTCTTCTCACATTTTCCCTATTGTTTGCCTCTTTGTATGATAATCAATATCTTGCATCAAGGGTATTCCTCTGGTTAGGGTGAAGTGGTGGCCTACCCTCAGGCGTAGGCCTGGGCTATGGTACTTTGGGAGCCTCAAAGCTTACCAGAACACCCTTCCCAGGTCCCTGTTCAGTGGACAGACCCTCTCATGGCATCCCTCATCAGACATTATGGATATTTTTAGTTGTTTGGCTTATGCACTCCTCCTTGGATACACCTTGGGATAGAATCAAAATCTTTTGCTTCTTTTAGTTGGTTGTGTTACTATTTTCTTATAGTTAATCCTCTACCGACTCCCTCTCTCCTTCACAATTTTCGGAGGTGAAATGGGTTAGTGGTTGTGGTTACTTAAGACTTGATCTAACCTTCCTTGGTTGGTCTTCATCTTTCACAAGCCTCCTACCACCCCTCCTCACCTCTCATTATGGTTGGCATTGAGACACTCTCTTCGATTGGCCACCACACAGTGGTGGTGACTCTAACAGTTGAGATGCCTTTCCTACCTCTAACACTCAAACTTCTCCTCACATATATAAGACATAAAAATGTGACACTAGATTAGTTGTGTAAGTAGTGGAATAAGAAAAACACATTTAGACAAGCTCAATAATGGTCCCCCCTCTCCAACCTTTCTAGGCAGGTTATAGGCCCTTCTAGGTTCCCCCAGCCCTATTATTGGCCCTTGTTGCCCCATGCTATAGCTTTTTGGGCTACCCATGACTTGGTAGTGGGCCAAGCCATAAGAATCATGACCTGGCAGTGGTCTACGCCATGGCTTAGGCCAAAGGCCTTCTTTTTAAACTCTCTTGGTCTTAATTTCATTTTATTATTGCTTGTGGTACCACAAACCTTCATCTTAAGGGTTTTGGCATGTTCTGGATGTAATGGTAGAGTTTGTTTCTCTTTTTGAGGCCTCTTTAGTCATGTTTTAGGATCATTCTAGCCTCTTTGATTTCTAGGTCCTCTAGCCTTTTGGGCTTGTGTATTCCTTACTAGATACACCTTGGGATAGAATTTAATCTCTTTACTTCTTTTAGTCAGTAGTTTATTTTCTCCTTCGTGGTTGATCCCTACTGACTCCCTCTTCCTCTTTCACAATGGTTTTTATCAGTGCATAGGTTTTTGGTTATAGTTGTTATGAGACTTGCTTTGGTCTTTACCGATCAATCTTAATCTCTTCATAGACATCTTACCACCCTTCGTCACCTCATCCCATAGTCAGCATTGGTCTTTTCCCCTTGGTTATAACTTGTTTGCATTCTTTATCTCCCTTGTGTTATTCATTTGTCCTACTTTGTGTTGATAAAATCCTTCCATAGTGTCCTATTACATACCTGACCCCCATTATGGTCCACCTCTCAGTGGTGATTCATACTGATGGCAATAGTTGAGGTAACCCAAGACCCACCACTACCACTTGGACTATTGAGGACCCATGGGACTATGATCTTGTTGTAGCTAGTTTCCTCCTTACCAGTGAGATAAATAATGCAGTCGACTATCACGTAATCATCGATGCTTGTGTGCTAGGTGTATGTTATGTGTAGTTATTCTCTAACTCACTCTTAATCATGTCTCAGCTCACTGATATCTGAAACATCCTTAGCTCTGAGTCCCTCCCCCTCTTTGGAGTGGCACATGATTCACTGTCCTCCTTTGAGGATGTCTAAATTACCCATATCCCTCATGGGGAGAATACTAAATTTGACACTCTAGTTAATATCATTATGGATTGTATGATTTGACTTGATATCACTTGTGTCATTTCTATGTAAGGGTTGGAGCTAGAGATGGATTTGGATTTGGATTATGCAATATTTATAATTTTATGTATGGATCACATTATCGACTTTTTTCATCACTATCCATATCTTATAAGTTTAGGTAATGTTCTCTTTTATCATTTCATTTCTTGATTTTCTTTGCTTTTGTGTGGCTTCTGGGTACTACACAACACTCCTTGTTCATTAAAATATCAATTGCTTATATCACAGGGGCATATGTAATCATACTTCCTATGACCCTACTCCTCCTTATGATTATACATCAGATCACATGAATACTATTGACCTACGTGATCCTGTTTAAGATATTTCTTGCTTGCATAGATACACTCTCACCTTGCATATACATCCCTTTCACCTCCCCAGCCTTTTTACTCACTGACAGATCCTTCAAATGCCTCTCAGAGCCCTTTTGGGGCCTTGTTGACCATCTAGGATGGGCATTTGACCTAGGTCATGGCTTATGGGGGCAACCTATGGCCTAGGATACATGTTACCCCCCTAGGCTATGGCCTAGCCAAAATTCATGTTTTTGGGCCTCCAATGGCCAAAAATAGCTAGTTTTGGTTTTTGGTAGATTAGGGATGCCCTATATCACTCCATTTCATCCTTTTTCTCCTAATCCTTGATTCTTATTCACTCTCCAACATCTCATGCCTTCTGAAATCCCTGTTGATTCATTCTTGGCACTCTTGAGATGGATTGGTGATAGGGCATTTGATGCATTGCTACACATCAATTTGGTGAGTCCATTGTTGCAATCAATTAATCCTACTTCATTGTGGCTTATTCTTAGACTATATAATTGGCATTGCTTCTAATTTTTGCACTTGGATTGAGCTCTCACACCCCTGTAGTTCTCACTTCACCTCCTCTTTGCTACCTAGACATTGGCTTAGACTTGGCTCGACACTGCAGCCCTAGTCTTCCTCCTTTGCCATCTCAAGCTTGGATTATTGATTGGTAGAATGTCTACACATTATTTTTAACTTGATCTAAGGGCACTTTGTTATGCAAAGTGAAGCTCCAATTTTTTAGTGTAGTGTGTATGCTAGGATTTGTTATTTGTATGCTAATTTAGCTTGTTTTGGATGTGCTTAGAGTAGATTCTAAATTGTATGCATTCTCTTAACCCTAAAAATGTCTCTCCCCTTTTAAAATGTCTTTCATTGTGTAAGATTGCTTGGATTTTAAATCATTGCCTTGTTTGGTATATACTCTTCTATTCAATTAGCTTAATTGATTTGGTTAAAATGGCATTCCCTTAGTTATTCACATGCTAGAGATAGTTTGATTTGAGTAAAGGCATTTGCTTAGATTTTTGAAGGTGTATGATCTCATCTCTCTCTCTCTCTCTCTCTCTCTCTCTCTCTCTCTCTCTCTCTCTCTCTCTCTCTCTCTCTCTCTCTCTCTCTCTCTCTCTCTCTCTCTCTCTCTCTCTCTCTCTCTCTCTCTCTCTCTCTCTCTCTCTCTCTCTCTCTCTCTCTCTCTCTCTCTCTCTCTCTCTAACATCATTTCCCTTCTAAAATCATCTTTTAATTAACAGAGTTGAATGCTTTTGAAAAATATTTCTTTCTTGATAATGCTCTTTGATTCGATTAGACAGCTTTCTCATTCTTTAAGCATTGAATATCAATCCCCTCTAGCTCGCTTTATTTTGGTTATAATTGTTAGAGAAACCTACATCCTTTGTGTGTTTGATCATGCTAGCCCTAACCTGGTTTACGAGTCTTTCTATATCTTGATGCAAGCCAACAAACCGGATAGCCTCTATAGATCACAAGTAGCCCATAGCATCCCCAAGCCTATTAGCTTTCTAGGTGTTTGCTTAAGTACCATGTATACCCCCTACCAAACCCTAGTGGCTCTGTTCATCTTCTTAGAGCTACAAGTTCCTTATTTTAAATTTTAATTATTTATAAATACACGAGCATTCTATTTTATTTAGGCATTTAAAAAATACTAAAATAATCTATAAATCGAAAACATTTATTGAATAATTGTAAGCATTATTTAGAAAATTATAGAAAAGAGAAAACATCCCTTATAACATTCATTGACGCATGTGAGTTTATGTTAGGTATATTATGTGACACTAGTTTGAAATCTTGAATTATTGTAGTTATTGAGGTGTGATATTTTTTGATATCTTTTCTGTTGAGATGCTTGACAAAATCAAAATACCCTAACTATTCTCTAATGTAATGCAAGCCCCAAAATACATTTTATTTTCCCTATGCTAATGTAAATATTGTTGTCCAATTAAAACAAGTAGTGATACCAAATAAATATTAAATACAATAAAATATATTTTATTTTATTCAACATCATTTAGAATCAAGAAAAAGAATTTATGTTTTGTAAAGATGATACAAACAAAAATACAAATTTATGAGTGAGATTTTGGAAGCCCAAAACTAAATAAAAACAATCATAAAAAAGTTTAAAGACCAAACACTATCCAAAGAGTATAAAGGTTTCACTATCCAAATAGTCATAGTTCTAGACAACATTATTTATTTAAAATTTTGTTCTAAATTAACTTGGTGCCTTTCTTTTGGATGTGCATTTTACTTTTAAATTGTGACAACTATCATAAAATCTGACAATTTCAAGAAACATATAAACTTTACATATCATTTATTTTTATTTTTTTAATTAAATAATTAACAATATTTCTCTTTTATATAAGTGATTTTATCTAATTAAATGTTTATAATTATATACATTTTAATATAAATATAAATCTATTTACTTATAATAAAGATAGTTGTATGATGTACATTCTCTACTTTGACTTTCTTATTGTTTGTGTAGTTTTTCATATAAAAATAAATAAAGATAGTATATAGATAAGATGAACTAATATTTATGGTATCTAAATGACATCACATTAACACTTGAAATTTATTCATAGTTGATTTTGTATATCTTTTTCTCTCCATTAAAAATCAAAGTATGAATATACATTTCACTTTTAAATTGTAAAAACTATCACAAGATGCAATAATATTTTAAAAATATGTAAACTACTCAAAAATTATATTTTACATAAGAAAAAATGTCAAAATACTATATTATATGCTCGACATATTAATGCCTACATATTAATATGAAAAATAAGAGGAATATGCCCCTACGTAAGGGTTTGTCTAATTTAATTTGATATTAGTTTTTCCAATATGATTTGTTTTTCCAATATGAATATATGTCTTTCAAAAGTTTCCCAAGATTCCATATTAATGTATCATTGCGTTAAGCTAAAGGGAAACATCATTATCATGATACACTATAGAAAAAAATAGCAACCAACCACGTGGACCTTAAAAGGTTGAATAGCCACCTTCAACCACTGTTTAAATTGATGAGTTTGAATATTTGGATACTTATAAATTAAGTTTGATTTGTGTATTTATCGATAAATATTTTAGAACTATTTTAAATGTAACAAGAATTTTTAGACGGCATCGAACATTCAAATAGAACATAATAAAATATGTTTATCCATCTTTTATTTTTTATTTTTTATTTATTTTTAATTTTTTAGAATTTTTTGAATGGTAAACAATCATAGCATATGAAGGACAATGTTCAATATACAATTATAGTAAAATAAAGCATTTTGATAATCGAGATATATCATGAGATTTTAATTATTAGACTTTATACCTTCTTTCAATTTTTTATATATGTTTTCTCTCTTTTATCTCTTTTTTCTACTTTAAAACGTTTAAATGTTTTTAAATTTTGAATCAAAATATAAGGACATTTTTTGTTGTACTTATTTGTTTAAATTATTTTTGTCGTAAAAAATTATAATCTATATTATGTACAAGTTTTACATAGATTTGTGTTTACTTTGGATTCTCATGTGTATTATACTCACCTCCCAATTAAATTAAGGATATAAACCTTAATTTTTTATATTTCATTAGATTATTATTAGTTGGCACTCACCAATACGTATGTAGAAAAAAAAATTATGAATTTTTCAAGTACATGGACTTTAGTTCTAGAGTTCTAAGCACATAAAATTTTATATCCACATGTTTTCCTTTATTTAAATGAAATGTGTACAAATACAAACACATCAAAATGGGATAAAATGTATGTATTTATTAGTCATTAAAGTGAATGATTTCAACGTATTTGTGTACTTGTCAATTATTGGTTCAAATCAAGTATTGTTGGGTACTTTTTTCCAATTTCTATAGTCCTAACCTTTCTCTTAACCCACTAGAATTACCTTTTTCTCTCTTTTTTGACTTCCCTCTTATTGGGACCATTTTATGTAGAACATTTGTATACTTTTTGAGCTTATCGAAAACTCTTTTGAATGGACATTTTAGATTACGTTCATTCATCTCTTGTTGTAGGCTACATCTTTAACTTTTTTAAAGTTGAAAGATAATATTTGTACGAATAGGTTCTTTATTTAAATTTCAATTATCTATAAATATACGAATATTCTATTTTATTTATGCATTTCAAAATTATTAAAAGAATTCATAATTCAAAGACATTTATTGAGCAACGGCCAACATTCATTATAGCATTATAGAGAAGAGATAACCAAAACACTCATTATAGCATTCATTGACGCACATGAGTTTATGTTAGATATATTGTATGACAATAGTTTGCAAGCTTGAATTATTGTAATTATTGAGGTGTAATGTTTCTCGATATTTTTTCTATTGAGGTTCTCGACAAAATCAAGATACCTTGACTATTCTCCAATGTCATGCAAGCCCCAAAATACATTTTATTTTTCCTATGTTAATGTAAATATTATTGCCCAATTAAAATAGGTAGTGATACCAAATAAATATTGGATATAATAAAATATATTTTATTGTATTGAACATTATTTGGAATTAAGAAAAATAATTCATGTTTTGTAGAGATAATATGAACAAAAACACGAGTTTATGAGTGAGATTTTGGAAACCCAAAACTACATGAATACAATCATAAAAAAAAACATCTAAGATTGTGTTTGCATTTAGCCCAAACACTACCAAAGAGTACATAGGTTTCACTATCCAAAAAGTACATAGGTCTAAACAACATTCTTTGTTTAAAAATTTGTTCTAAATTAACTTGGTGCCTTTCTTTTAGATATGCATTTTACTTTTAGATTGTGACATTTATCACATGATCTATCTTCAAGCAACATATAAACTTTACATATCACTCGTTTATTTATTTTAATTAAATAATTAACATTATTTCTCTTTTATGCAAATGATTTCATCTGATTAAATGTTTATAATTATTTATATTTTAGTATAAATATAAATCCATTTACTTATAATAAAAATAGTTTATGTACTTATTTACTTATATTGTATACTTTGACTTTATTTATTGTTTATATACTTTTTCATATAAAAATAAATAAAGACCATATATAGATAAGATGAACTAATATTTATGGCATTTAAATGACATCACATTAACACTTAAAATTTATTCATAGTTGATCTTGCATTTCTTTTTCTCTCCATTAAAAATCAAAATATGGATATACATTTCACTTTTAAATTGTGACAATCATCACAAAATGTAACAATATTCAAAAAATATGTAAACTTTACATTTCACTTTTTTTCCAATTAAATAATTAACATTATTTTTCTTTTATACAACTAATTTCATATTAAATGTCTGTGATTATTTATATTTTAATATAAATATAAAAACTATACATAAAAAAGAGGAATTAGTATTTATGGCATCTAAATGACATCACATCAACACTTAAATTTATTTATTTTTCCATTAAAAAAAAATTGAATAAAAATCAACTACTAACTTCAAAAATATTATAATATATTTTTATTTTTAATAAATTTAATTATAAAATTGATAAAGTCACACCCAATATAAAAGAGAGTGGGATTTTCTGTACCTCCACTTTCTCCCAATTTTAATCTTAGATCACCGACACTATACTCATACACCACATGTTAAAAAACATAACATTTTTTATTAATTATCTGAAAATTAATATAAAAAAACATAAAAAATGACATAAACTGACCCTCGTCAACCTACCCTACCAAAAAAACGACTTAAACCTTCCCTCTCAAAAAACGACCCAACCCAATCCAAACCAAAAATAACTTTCTCTATACGCAAAAATGACTTTCCCTGGCCCACCCCAACCTACCCTACCCAACCCAAAAATTGTATCTTACATAAGAGAGAAAAGGTCTTCGTCCTACATTATATGCATAATGCCCCACATATTTATATGAAAAATAAAAGGAATATACCCCAAAAACGGCTTTATCTAATTTCGAAATTGATAATTGATATGTTTTTTTAATGGGGATTTCTTTTTCCAATGTGAATAAATGTCTTTCGAAAGTTTCAAAAGATTCCATATTAATCTATCATTGCGTCTAGCTAAAGGGAAACATCGTCATTTTTAAACAAAAACCAACCACATGTACCTTTAAAAAAATGTGAAATGGCCCCTTTTAACGAGTTAAATTGAATAAGTTAGAATATTTGTATTTTTTTTTTATTGGTTTTATTAAGCAACCAATGATGGTCCATAATATCAAAGATTAAATTTGACAATCTTTTTTAAGTGTCAATTTTTTAAAGAACCATTTGTAATTTTTGAACATGGCATCAAACATTTAAATAATAAATTTATATATTTATTTTAATTGTATAGGAAAAATAATAATAATAATTAAAGTCATCATCAAATTTAATTATTGTCTTTACTTTCATTTAACATTATTTAGATTTTCTTTTCTTTTTTATATTTTCTTTTCTCTATTTTAAAGTATGTTGAGAATTCTTAAATTTTGTCAAGAAGATTAACATTTTTCAAAATTTTGAGTGTTTTTTTCAAATTTATTTGTTTACTTTATTTTTGTCACCAAAAATTATAATTAAAATTGTTTTCAAAATTTACATAGATTTGTATATACTTAGATCTGACTCACCTAAAACTTTAGGTACACAAAATTTAATACCTACATATTTTCTTTTATTTGAATGATATATATATAAATATAAACATATCAAAGGGAGTAAAATGTATGCATTTATTAATCATTAAAATGAATGATTTTAGCATATTTGTGTACTTGACAATTATTGGTTCAAATCATATATTGTTTGCATATTTTTCCGATTTCTGATAGTCCTAACCTTCTCTCAACCCATTAAATTTACCTTTTTCTCTCTCTTTTAACTTCCCTCTTATTAGACCCATTTTATCTAGAACATCTTTATACTCTTTTGAATGGCCGCTTTTAGATTAAGTTCCTTTGTCCCTTGTTATTGCATCTTTAACTTCTCTAAAGTTAAGAGTCCTTATTTAAATTTTGATTATCTATAAATACAAGGCAATTCTAGTTTATTTAGACACTTAGGAAAAATAATAATAATTCAAAGACATTCATTTATTGAGCAATTGCAAGCATTTATTAGAGCATTCTAGAGAAGAGAAAGTGTTCATCATAACATTCATTGAAGCACATGAGTTTAAGTTGGAAATATCATATGGCACTAGTTTGGAAGTTTGAATTATTGTGATGTTTTTGATATAGTTTTTGTTGAGATCCCTAATAAATATCAAGTTAATATGAGTGTAATGTAAGTCTTAAAATACAATTTATTTTCCTTGTCATTGTAAGTATTGTTGCCCAATTAAGACAAGAAGAAAATTTATGTTTTATAAGTGATTAAAAGCGAAGGCACAAGATTATGAATGAGATTTTGGAAGACCCAAACTAGGCGAATGCAATCATCGAAAAGGTTTGGCCATATTTACATTTCATCCAACACCATTCAAAAAATACATTTGCTTAAAAAAATATTCTGAATTAACTTTGGTACCTTTCTTTCACATATACATATTCACTTTTAAATTATGACAATTGTCACAAGATTTCACAATAATCCAATATATATATATAAATTTTACATATAATTTTCTTCTTCTTTTAATTTTATAAATATAATTTATCTTAATTAAATATTTATGTATATATGTATTGTAATGTTGAATGTAAATCCATTTACTAATAACAGAGATGGACAGGTACCAGTATGGTACCTAGATGGCGCCACATCCACTTAAAAATTATGCATAATTGACCCTGCTTGTCTTTTTCTCTCATAAAATGGATTGGAAGCAAATCAATAACTTCATAACATTGCTTTGCATTAAAAATAAAAAATTATCCATAACTGACTTTGCTTTCTGAGAGTAAAAGCCAGTTAATAACTTTCATTAGCATTATAAATCAAAAATAGTTGAGTGTTGACAAGGAGTAGTTGAAAATAGAATATTAAATTAGGAAAGTGCAGAACGGGAATAGTACGGGGAATGGATCGTAGATGTGTGAATGCTTAACAGAGAGTAAACCCTAATTCATGGAATCTTTGTGAAAGCATCATGATGAAGAGACGTCGAATATTTACACGGTTTCAGTTGCTGGGATGGGATGGGATGGGTCAGCCGTTACGCTGGTAGAGTGAAAAGATGGAAAAGGCGGTGAGCAGGAAGAAGATGACTGTTGCCCCCAGTGATGCGCTAATGGCAATCACACCCTGCGCACAGAAACGACCATAACGATTGCAAATTTTCATCCAGAAAGCGTGAGAATTGCCTTCCCGAGCAATGTATCCTACGCCAATGGCCGCCCCTACGCTCGCAGACAGAAGGGCTACCATTGTCTGCATTCATTTCCACCTCCAAAACAATTATATTTAAACAATAGCTACCAGATATGACAAAACATAAGGGTTTCAAAATATTAATTACCAGATCGAAGAAAGAACGGAGGAGTTTCGAGAAGGCAGGCGAGCGCGATGTCAAGATGTTTGCAATTGTGTTGTTTATGGCAAAAAAAGCATACACGCAGGCGATTGCATTTGCTATCACGAAAAACCTGCCATCAATGAAAAAGATTAGTCTTTGAATTAAAAAAATCCCCAAATCCTGCCACTGGGAAGTTGTGTTTGCAGAAAGCAAAGAAAATTACACATTAGCGGGCGAGTAGTGGTATTTGGCAGCAATAAAGCCAATGGGAGTGTAGACAGTCTGCTTGTCTCTTCCCATAACTATGGCGGCTACAAGAGTAGCTGCTATCGCCAACGCCCGCAGCACAAAATCTATTCCTTCCCATGCCCTGCTAGTACCCCGCCATTTAGATTTGTCTTTACTGGACTCCATTCTTGTGATCTATAGCAGAGTGTAGGGTAAGTAAGAGGAACCCTACAATATATTCAGCTTTGTATGGCTGGGCTTTGTTGGAAGCTTTTTGAGGAAACCATGATCAGGACAACACAGTGTGAAGGCGATATGAATAAACTGGATCTTTCCGGGGAAAGCCCTAAGTCTTCCTTCATGATTTGGCTTTTTTTAAGTTTTTGCACTTCTTTTGTCACACACAGATTGTCAGGATCTGATTTGGGTTAGAAAAGCATGATGTAAACACTTTTGCCGCCTCACATGCCACTAGCAATCATCAAATTTAAAGGGATGCAATGATCAAATTTTGAAGGGCTGATCTAAATATTTAGTGGAAGAGAATAAGTTTTTCCAACTTTTAATTATTAAAACCAAAAAAATTATTTATCTTCATAATTGATAAATGAGTAACAAATTTTAAATTTGTTTTCAAAAGTAATTTTTGAATTACACTTTTCCCTCAGATTAAACCCTTTCAAAAGGTGGGAAGAGTTTAATTTAAATTTTATAAAATTTATTTTTTTAGGGAAAAGATAATTTATATATATATATATATATTTTTAAATATTTTTTGAAATGTATTTCTAACATTATGATTTTATGGAAGGGGCACTCTTATTAAAAAAAATTTAGATATTTTTTTTTTCTTTTTTAATATAGGAAATCTTATGATTTTTTAAATTTAGTATTAGAAAAATAAAAAAAATAGAAGTAATTATTATAAATGTTCAAAGCTTTATTATTTTTCACTTAGAAATTTATTTTTAAACAATAATTATTTTATTTTTAAAAATGTATATTTTAAAACTCTAATAGTATATGAAAACACTATGATTTTGAATCTTTTAGGTCTGAAAGATCAAGCTTTGTTTGATCCTTCGTTACATATGGTTATTATTAGTCCTCATCTATAGGCTTGGACAAAAGTCACAAAGAAAAAGACAAGAAAAGATGTTTTGTCTTGGAAAAAGGGTATCCCAAAATCATTTTATTAAATGATATGATGTTATGTTTTGTTTTTATTTTATTGTGTTGTATTCTGAAAACTTCTCCTACAACATAGAATTTGACTCGTATATATCACCCGACCACTTTATTATATAACCATATGTTCTTTTATTATTTTCTAATAAAATTTTATTAAAATATTTAGATAATAAAACACTATGAACAAAATTATAAACAAAATAACTCTACTATAAAATTCCTAAATAAAACAAATTTGAATCATATAAAAACACAGGCAAATTTAAATCCTTTAGAAGACAAATTTAAACCCCTTAAAAACACATTTAAATCCTTTAAAAGACAAATTTAAACCGCCTTAAAAGGAGAGAGGGGTTTGAACACCTTAAAAGAACCAAAGACCAAAAGAGTTCAATTTTTGATCAATCATCCCAATTGCACCGAATGTGAGTTGATTGATGTACCCTTAAAAAAATCATAAAAACTCTAATGACTTTTGACTTCGTCCTACCCACAATATGTGACTATGTATAAAAGGTATTTTTATTTGCATGTATGTTGCATAAGAGATAAAATGTATATTCATGGTACAAAATGTTTGACGACTTCATTCCTATAAATTAATATGAAAATAAAAGTACTCTACGCGTACTTCACGGGCTTGTCAAATTTCGAATTTGATATTATTATTTTTGCCTTGATGTGTTTTTAGGTCCACACTGAGTAAATGTCTTCTTTCAAAGCTACACAACATTCCACATTAAGGTATCATTCTCTCGAGTTAAAAGGGAAACATCGTTTTGATGGTACATTAACAAAAATTGGCATCCACCCACGTGGATCTTTAAAAATGTGAAATGTCATTGGTTTAAGAGCTCTTATTAGTATATTTATGGAATTTTGATGATCCATAATAATATTATTATTATTATTTTTTTTACAATAAAATAATGTTAATTTTTTCCAAAAAAAATTATGTGATTGTGTTTGTAGGATATAATTTTTTCACCTATCTTTTTTAAATGAATAGTTTTTTTCTATATTTATCACATTAATAAAAATATATTTTTCAATTAAAAAATACAAAAATAATTTTTGGAAAGAGCATTCTACATTCAAAATTAGTATAATAAATATATATTTATTCTTTATTGTTTCTTTAATGGTTTATTTATTTATAGTGGACAATCCTAATATATGAAAGGGAATGCTCAATAGACAATTGTAATAAAAAAAAAAATTACTTGATAGTTAGGGTCATGTTGAGGAGGCCGAGCTCCTGCCAAGGGTGCAATCTTCGACGTCAACAGTTTTGGCACGTCCAGTGGGACACAGTTTTACAACTCAATAAGGTTTCAGGATTGATGCTGGTCCTGTTACAGCAAATATAAGATTTCTAGCATCTGGGGACTCCACTGGTAAGAGCTTCAGTTTTCCAATTAAGACCAGTTTCTTAACCTTCTATGCCTAAAGTCACCACAAGGTCTGCTTCTAAAGGGGTTCCCTTCGATTTTGTTGAGTTGCCTTTGAACTCTACAAAGAGACTAAGGTTTGAGAAGACCCGTCCTTATCCAACAAACCACCCTCCTAGACCTGTTGTAAGGGACGCATACATTGCAGAGCCACAGTTACAGCCCATCCCAGCTATGGCATTGCCTTTTGCAGCCTTTCGTGGTCAGAGCCCCTTGAATCTCCCACGTTATGATCCAATTCTGGGAACAACCCTCAAAAATGTGCCTTCTTTCGATGGAGAGGTACCCATTACAGTGGTCGAGCACATTAGGAATATTGCTAACCTCTGCAATATTCATAATGTCACGGAGGAAAATATCACCATCAAATTGTTGGCATTGTCCCTCAAAGGCAAGGCTCTTGACTGGTACGGGACCTTGCCTGTAAATTCAATCCATTCTTGGAATGAATTGGGAACTCAGTTGACAGACCGCTTTGGGGAAAAGAGCGACAACCTCTCGCTTACTGAGCAGCTAATGACCATAAAAAGAGCTCCACACGAGTATATGCAGGATTTCAACACACGGTTTCAAAAGACTTGGGATAGAATTCCCATCCTGGTAAGACCGACGCCCAGTTATGCTTTCTTGTATTATTTAAAGGCATTAAATAGTGATATTGCTATGATGATACAATCCATGGGAGGGCATATACTGCCTGCTGCTTATGACATAGCCATAGAAGCTGAAAATTGCTTGGTACAGGATGGGAAAATAGCCCCTAGACCTCACATGCCACTTTTCCTAGAGATGTTACCTCTAATTCAGGTCGTTACTCCCACATTAGCTCATTTGCCTAGCGTAGAGAAACCAGCTGTTGTTCCGTCCAATGAGCTTCATGAAGTTAAGAGTCTGTTGCAGAGCATGTCAAACAAACTTGTAGCTCTTAAAAGGCAACAAGTTCAAAGCAACAGACTGAATCAGGGATACCAGCATTATGGTCAAGCCCCTAGACCCCCTTTCCAAAACTATAATCAAGGATAGGGTCAGCTCACTCAAACCAGGCCGTTTCAAAACTACAACTCAGACCCCCCTTCATCATCTAAAGTCATGGTGCCTGTTCAGAACAATCTAGTACAGGAATAGCCAAGTTGTTCGACCATGGGATATGGTCAAAAATAGGTTGTTTACACAAATGAGATGATGAGTTATTTTTAGAATGCAGACAATCAGGCAGCTGCTCATTCCCAGATTTTTGAGGCTCCAACGCAATCCAGCACAAGTAGCAATCAGGCCCAACCAGATTCTACCCTCATGAATCATTTGGAAGGGGAATTTTATTCAATGAATTATGTGGGCGCTATGCAGACAATCAGGCTGACTGTGTTGCAACCAACACAAGATTCAAGAGAAGAGCAATGGGAGAAGCCCAGGCTACCACTCAAGCGATAGCAACACCTTCTCCATCACACTCCAATTCAAAGGCTCCAAACTTCAGAACACTCATTTGTTCTTTCAGCCCCTTAGCTTGCAGCTCAGGACTAGAATTAGTCTCAAAGAAAGTTTGAAGGGAGGCAGTCCCCAGCTCAATATAGTGGACCAGATGAAGAAGCTGCATGTGAACATCTCTTTATGGGATTCATTGTCTCTTTCAGGACAGAAGGACGTATTGAAGAAGGAATTACATGAGCTGGATCGACAAGCTATCCCAACAAGCACTGATAATGTCTTGATGATGAATGGACAGCCTTCCACTTCAGGTCAAGTAAAGAAGGAAGAGAAGATTCCCCCTTTCTACGTATCCCTGGTTATAGGGGATTTTTTGGTACACAACTGTATCATTGACAGTGGGGCTAGCACTTCAGTAATGCCCAAGTGCATCGTTGAGAAGATGGGACTGAAATATGAAGAGATGAATAAGGGAGTCCTATGCAACTAGATGGGACACCTGAAAAAATAGTTGGGATTTTGAAGGGTTTAAGCTTGACTTTGCATGCTTGCCCAACCTTCTCAATTCCCCATGATATAGTGGTAGCAGATGTTCCTCCTTATTTCACAATTTGCTTGTCCAGGGACTTCACCTCAAAAATAGGTTTCTATCTAGCAGCGAATTGGTCCTATCTAGTTTTTAGAACCAAGTATGGGACCAAGGTAAAAATTGAATTCTGAGCCACTTTACAAGGACCATCTGGAACCATATTCGCCTAAGGTAGCAAACGTCAGTTACACCATTATCGACCCAGAGGAGTCCCAGACAGACCAATCTTCATCCTTTGCTCTTGAAGGAGTTGCAGACCTACTCTTGGATGAGTGGGGTAAATGATAACTTCGAGCATGATCCTTACAAGTTCATAGAGGAGACAAACCTTGGAGTCTACTACATGCACGAAGAGGGTACCTTCATACCAAATGTAATGAAGGTAAGCCAAAAAAACTTGGGCCTATGGCAGCTGTATTTTGACGATTCTAGAAGTAGGCTGGGAGCTAGTGGTGGAGTGATGTTAGTCTCCCCTTTAAAGGAGAGATACTTTTCAACTTTATATTTTTAATTATCTTGCATGAGTAATGTTACAGAATACGAGTCCCTTATCCATGGTTTGGAATGGGCAAGAAAAAGAGGGATCAAGGAGTTGCAAGTTTTTGGGAGACAATGAGCTGATTGTAAATCAAGTAAAAGGCCATAATCTAACCAAGAATTCCTAACTAAAGTCCTACAAGCATAGGGTCTGGGACTTGGTGGAGGATTTTTTTGCTTTCAATATCGCCTCTATTTCTAGAGAGCCAAACAAACAAGCAGACAAGCTAGCAGCAATTGGCACTCATTTCGATGTTTCTAGGGAAATAAGTTGAGACTGTAGTTCATGCCACTTGAAGGTGGTAGTTCGGCCCTCTGTCCCTGACAACATTACAAATTGGCAGGTTTTTGAAAATGACCAACAAATAGCTTTCTTCCTGCAGGAGGAAGTTGAGTTTGCAACACAAAACCAGGTGAAGTTGCAACAGCAATATGGCAACCAGATTATTCAATTGAAGAACAATAAGCTCCCTAAAGGTTTGGTCACTCTTGAGAGCATTTTCAATGGAGATGACCAATTGAGAAAAGACAAGGTATGCATCATAACTAAGGAAGAGAATTATGAAAAGGTTGAGATCTTCAAGGACAAGCTGTTTGCGCTTGGAAAAGTCTACACGATTCAAGAAAGGCAGGCTTCCATTTTGATGTGTCAAGAGTTTGCCAATGTTTTTTCTTGGGATTACACTGATTTGAAGGGTTTCCACCCAAGACTTGCCCAGCATACCATCAAATTAGAAGAAGGCGCCAAGACGCAAAAGCAGAGACCTGTCAAACTGACGATTGAGCCTCTCATGCAGAGGGAATTGGCCAAATTGATTGAGTCTGAGATTATATTTCCAATCAAACATTCCTCCTGGCTAGCCAATCTTGTTCCTATTTGAAAGAAAAATGGGGAGATCAGGGTATGTGTTGATTTTAGAGACCTTAATAAAGCCTCTTTAAAAGACCATTACCCCCTCCCAAATATGGAGCGAATCCTTCAGAAGGTTACAGGCAGTGAGTGTTTCTCCCTCTTGGATGGTTATTCAGGGTATAATCAGATTCTAGTGCAAGGCTGTGACCAGCACAAAATGACCTTCACAACTAAATGGGGAACGTTTGCCTACAAGAAGATGCCATTCGGGCTATCTAATGCTGGTGCTACCTTTCAGCGAGCCATGGACATGGCTTTTGGAGGCTTGATAAACAACAATGTGTTGGTATACCTCGACGATGTGACGGTGTTCTCCAAGGAAGTGAGCCAACACATGGGACACCTTAGGGAGATTTTTGAAAGGTGTAGGGAATTCGACATCTCTCTTAATCCAAAGAAATGTGTGTTTGTTGTTCATGAGGGGAAACTCCTTGGCCACATCATGTCCAAGGAAGGCTTATCCATTGACCCCAAGAGGGTTCGTTCTATCTTGGAGATGTCCCTACCTAAGCACAAGAAAGGCCTACAGAGCTTCTTTGGCAGGATAAACTTTATTCGGAGATTCATTTCAAATTTTGCAGAGATAGCCAAGCCACTGACCTTATGCTGAGGAAGGGTGAGGAGTTCAAGTGGACAACACAAGGAAAGACAACTTTGAAGCCATCAAGCAAGCCATAGCCCAGGCTCCTACTTTGATCAGCCCTAACTTCAACAAAGACTTCAACCTCTACACTTTCAGCAATGAAGAGGTGATCTCTGCCGTGCTTACCCAAGCAAATGGTGATGACCTCGAGTAACCACTTGCCTTTTTTAGCTAAGGGTTAGAGGTTATCAAAGTCAGATACACATATGTAGAGAAGCAAGTCCTGGCAGTAGTGCGGAGCCTGAAGAAATTCAGGCATATAATGTCAAACAACAGGATTCACCTCATGGTCCCACATCCTAGTGTCAAGGATTTCTTGACGAATCGAGACCTAAATGAGAAGAGAGCGGGGTGGATCACCAAAGTGATGGAATATGATGTAGACATCAAGATCACCAAGCTGGTGAGGGGAAGAGGCCTGTGCGAACAGCTTGCTGTGAACTTCAAGCAGAAAAGGGAAGACATCTTACTAATTCATGATGCAGCCACTGCAAAAGAGCCAGCGGTCATAAAGGATTGGACATCGAACCTGAGGCATTTTTCCCTCACTGGCAAGTGCCTGCGGGGTCTTGATAAGATCGAAAGAAGGTACTTCAGGCTCCAGTCTCTCCCTTATGTCCTGGTTGATGAAGTATTGTTTAGGAAGGATCTCTCTGGGGTCCTTTTAAGATGCATTGACCCAAACCAAGCTGATAAGGTATTGACTGAGTTCCATGATGGGCCGATAGGTGGGCATTTCACTCCTAGAGCTACTACAACAAGGATAATGAGAGCTGGATATTTCTAGCCTACTCTTTTCAAGGACACCCATGCCTGGGTAAGAAAGTGCCAGAAGTGTGCACTTTTCAATGGAAAATAACAGTTGGCTGCCATGCCTCTACAGCGTATTCAAGTTGAACAACCATTCATGCAGTGGGGCCTGGATTTCATAGGGATGATCAATCCTCCCTCTAATGCTGGACACAAGTGGGTCCTAACCGCCACAGACTATTTCACAAGGTGGGTAAACGCTGTTGCTCTAAAAGAGGCAAATGAAAGTGTAGTTCTGGAGTTTTATGAAGATATGGTGACAAGATTTGGGGTCCCAGCTACCATAATCTTAGATAACACCTTGGCTTTTTTGGGAATCAAAACAAGTGAATGGGCGTTGAGGTATGGTATATATCTCAACACTTCATCCAATTATTACCCATAAGGGAATGGGCTGGCTGAATCCACCAACAAAAATTTGATCAGGATCATAAAGAGGACCATGGAAGAAAATCAGAGGACTTGGCATGCCAAGTTGAAAACAACTCTGTGGGCTGATCGAATCACCCCAAAGAGAGCAATCGAAAATTATCCATATATGCTTGTATATGGAAGGGAAGCTAGGCTTCCCATCTCACTTGAATTTCCAGCATTGGACCTCACCCGCCAGTGGCAATTAGAAGAAGGAAATAACATGGAGGTCAGGCTGTGCAAGCTGATGGAGCTCTAAGAGATCAAGAACTGGGCTATGGCTTCTATGACCAGTCGCCAACAACAAACAAAGAGACACTTCGACAAGAAATCTTCCTCAAAAGATTTCTTTGAAGGAGACATTGTCTTGAAATGGGACGAAGACCGAGCCAAGCCTGGAAATCATGCAAAATTCGACGCCCTATGGAGTGGCCCATACATAATCACTCAGTGCAAGCAGCATAATGCATTCCAACTCTCCAGGTTGGATGGTGAAGAATTGCATATCCCAGTTAATGGGATACATCTGAAGCATTGCCACTGAGTCTTTCCTCATCTGTAAATATTTTCCCTTATTTTCTTTCCCGCTTTCCCTAAGTGCTTTCTGCACATGTTAATAGTTTTCTTAACCTCGTGTGTGTGTTTACATTTCCTTGGAGGTAAATCTATGTTTTTTGTTCTAAGATTTGTCAAAACTATTGTTGTTTTTTCAAGTTACCATCTGACTCTGGGCCCAGTGGATTACAAGGCAATTGGTCTCTAAGCATAGCAGGCATGCTTCCCCTGGAAGTCACCAATTTGTTGACCAATTTTGCCCAACATGCAAAAATTATGGTCCCCTTCTACCTCTTGTTGATCTTGGCCATTTCTTTTGTTCTGTACAGGTCTTGTAAAATCGATGGACTCTGCAGGAATATTTTTTAAGGATTCAACAGCTCCCTAATGACTTCATGTTTTTACAGACTCAGCTAGTTAGTCTTTGGCATAAGGAGGATCAGTTTAGAGAATGTTGGGTTTTTCAAGACTTTTTGAGCTCTTGTCTGATGAATTCGGCCTTGGTTCAAGCCTCTTTTCAATCTTCAAGACCATTGCTCCTGGTTCAATGGTTTGGTTCAACGGGCTTGGTTCAAAACAAGTGGTTCAATATTCAACACCTTGGTTCATCGGCGCGCAATGGTTGAACCATTGAACCATTGAACCAATTTTGGTTCAATGGCTTGGTTCAACACTTGGTTCATCAGCCTAGTTCAATCAGTCGGCTCAGTTCAAGTTCATCGGTTCGCAATGGTTGAACCACTTGAACCGTTGAACCATTTTTGGTTCAACGACTTGGTTAAAGGGTATGCCCAGTTGGTCGAAGGGCAGTCTTCAAGATCAAATGCCCTTGCGGAGGGCAGGCACTTCAAAGGAAAAGAACCAAGTAGGTTCAAAATTGTTTAAGTTTGAATTCATTTAAGTCTCGAATTCCTTTGAACTTTTGTCCAAAGGAATTCCTTCGGATAAAAAGTCTGAAGGAATTTGGGTGCAGCTCAAATCAAAAGGCCGAAGCCTGGGAGAATTTCCCCAGACTTTTTGTTCGCGGGAAAATGTTTGTGGACAAAAGACCACAAAAAATATACAACACAAAGCCCGTGGAAGCCCAAGAACATCTGAAGGAACAAAGGACCCTGAAGGGTAAGTGCCCTTGTGTGGGACTCTCAGCCAAATACAAAGGGCAAAGGACACTTTCGAGGGCCAGAGGGTCACCTTCCCTTAGGGAAGGTGCCAGGAAAAAAAACAAAAGGCAAAGGAGTGCCCACAGAGAAGGCCAAGGAAGGCAAAGCGCAAAAAATATAGTGAAGGACCCGACGAGGACATCCCAGAGGCCGTCAAAATTAATAGATCAAATTAACCATTGGTTTTCAAACCAATGACGGCCGTGAGAATGCCAAAATTAGCGCAATGAAATAGCCGTTTGCTTTCAAAGTAAGAGAGCGCTAATCATGAGAGCCCAAAATGCAATGACCTACCAGAAGTTCACCCGTGAGGGCTGAAGGAACAGGAAGAGACAAAATAGAGAAAGGACAAGTGACAAGCATGGAATGAGCGAGCAGATGGTCCAAGTGGTGAAGGGAAGTGCCAATTTGAGAAGTGACTCTGACAGGTGAAATAGTGCCTGTGAATTGACCATTAAAGACGCAAACAGCTAGTAGTGCAACCGATTTTCACCATTTCACATTAATGAGTGGACAAATCATGTAAATCACCTTGAAGAAGCGGCCTTACATACAGCAAAGGGTGCAACTCATTAATGTTTTGACCATCCTGCTCTTCCCAATGAGGGGACGTGAATGAGCCACTTGTAAAAAGGGGCACCAAAAAGGCCTCCTTTCTTCTATATATTGGAGACTTGTCATTTTTGTAAACATCTTCCACATTTGTAAGGTGTAGCTTTGGCAAAATTTCACCTAAATCAATAAAATGCATTTTTTACCTTTGTCTTGGATAGATATTTTCTGTGTATATTTTGAGTGTTAGTTTGTGTTTAGCCATTACTTATTGATGCTTTCACAGGTTCAGCACCAACATATATGTTGTTTACAAGGCACCTTTTTTGCAGTTGGTAAGAAGAGTTCTACTGGGAAGTAAAGAACAGAAGAAATTACTTGCAGTGTGCATCTCACAGCACCTAGGTCAATCTTTGTTTCTGTATTTTTCATTAAAGCCTCCCTACCAAGTTCTTGCAGCCTGGTCCTTCTACCAAGTGTGAAGTGTATGTATGCATTTGTCTGATTTTAGTGTGGATGTGAGAAGGTTATTTCATTTTGGTGCATCACCTCCTTAGAGTAGTTTGTTTTCCTGCAATCTTTCTCCCTTTTCACCCCCCCATTATATACCTGTATATGTATGTGTTAGCACTTGCTGGAATGAACATGATGCATCAAAGGGAGCTAGCCCTTATCTAGAGACTCTCCCCTTTAGCTTTGCCAGTCCCACAGGCGAGAGGGGAGTTTCCATAGTTGCAACGAGAAGGTAAGAGTTCGGCCTCCTACCAAGGGTGCAATCTTCGATGTCAACAGGCCAACCATCAAATTTAACCTTTGGACTCTACACCTCCTCTCAACACTCTTCAAATGTCCTTTTGTCTTTCGTACCCCCTTCCCAACCTCGAGATCCATTCCATAGTGGTCATTCACTTTTAGATTTTGTTCAAAGTGTTAGAGCACCCTGTTGACGCAAGAAGATTGCACCCGGGGAAAGGAGGTCGAACTCCTACCTTCTCCTCGCAATATGGAAACTCCTCTCTCACCTGTGGGATGGTGAAGCAAGAGAGGAGAGTCTCTAGATAAGGGCTAGCTCCCTTTGATGTATCATGTTTATTCCAACAAGTGCAAATACAGGCATGTATATATATATATAAGGGGGGATGAAAAGGGAAAATAGATGTAGGAAAATAAACTACTCTACAGAGGTGATACACCAAAACAAGGTGACCTTCTCACACCCACTCTCAGAATCAGACAAAGACAACAAACGTACACTCAGACTTGGCAAAAAGACCAGGCTGCAAGAAAATGGTAGGGAGGTTCTTATGGAAACACAGGAACAAGGACTCACCAAGATTTTGTGAAATGCATGCTGTAAATGACTTCCTCTGTTCTATACTTCCAAATGGAATTCTTCTCCTGTGAGCTGCAGACAATGGCGCTTTGTAGATAACTGGTGTGTTGGTGCTGAACCTATGAGAGCATCAAACGACAATGACTGGACACAACTCAAACACTCATAACATACAAAAAATATCCATCCAAGAAGAGGTAAAACTGCTTTATTTGATTCTAGTGGAAATTTTAACAGGGTTGTGCCTTGTAAAATTTGTGAAAAAGATGATTACGAAAATGACAAGTATCAAATATATATGGAAAGTCCAAGAGGCTCATTTGGTGCTCTTTCTTTTACAAGTGGCATATGTGTCACTTCATGAAAAGAGACAAGTCGCTCAAAATATTAATGAGCTGTTCATTTGTCTGCTCAAAATCTACATTTCTTGCTTGGGTGACTTACATGGTTTGCCTTCCAATTTAATGTGAAATAGAGAAAGCGGTTGCACTTCTGGTTGCTATCATTCCAAATGATCAATTCACTGGCACTATTTCACCTGCCAAAGTCACTTCTCCAATTTGTGCTAGTTGGACTTAACTGCTCACTCATCACCTACCTGTCGCTTGTCCATTTGTCCTATCTGACTCATTCGGCCCCTGGGGCAAACGTCTTGGCGGCTCACTGCATTTTGAGCCCCTTTCCATGGCTATCACTTCTTTCATTTGAAAACAAATGGTAATTCTATTTCACTAAATTTGATGCTCAACTGGCCGTCGAGCTTTGAAAACCAACAAACAAACTGTTTTGCTAAACTTGATGTCCACTAGGACATTGTCGGGTCCTGCTTAGATGTCATCGGGTCCATTGTCATGTCAGTCAGGTCCACGTGGTATCCTCTCGGGCACTTCTCTGTCTTGAAAATCTCCCAGCACCTGTCCCTTTGAAAAGTCCTTGGACTCGACTGGAAGTCCCTTTATTTCTCTGAACTGCCCTTCCGACTTGGGGCATACCTTTGAACCAGGCCGTTGAACCAAGAAACCAAACTCAAAATTGAACCTTTGCACCAAGAAACTAAACTCAAGATTGAACCAGGCCATGAAACAGAGAATGTTGAACTTGAACAACCTAAAAAATAACTGACATGAATAGCAAGGGAGGAAGGGGACCAAAAATTTTACCTGTGGGCAAAATTTGGTCAACAAATTGGTGACTCCTAGGGGAAGCATGCCTGCTATGCTTAGAGACTAGTTTCCTTGCAATCCATTGGGCATGGAGTTGGATGATAACTTTGAAAACCAGTAAGAGCCATGTCAAAACTTAGAACCAGCCACACAGATCTACCTCCACAAAATGAAAACACACGCAAGACTGAGAAAACTACTACTTGTGCGACAACACTTAGGGAAAAATAGGAAAGAAAATAAGGGAAAATATGTACAGGCAAACCCAAAAATCAGTGGCAACACTTCAGGTGTATCCCATTAACTGGGATACGCAATTCTTCGCTATCCAACCTGAAAAGTTGGAACGCATTATGTTGCTTGCACTGAGTAATCACGTAAGGACCGCTCCATAGGGCATCAAATGTTGCATGTTTTTTGGGCTTAGCTCGATCTTCATCCCATTTTAGGACAATGTCTCCTTTATAGAAATCTCTTAACAAAGATTTCTTGTCGAAGTGCCTTTTTACTTACTGTTGGCAACTTGTCATAGAAGCCATAGCCCGATCCCTTACCTCTTGGAGCTCCATTAGCTCACATAGCCTGACCTCCATGCTGGTTCCTTCTTCTAGTTGCAGTTGGTGGGAGAGATCCAATGCTGGCAATTCCAGCGAGATGGGGAGCCTAGCCTCCCTTCCATATACGAGCGTATATGGAGAATTTCTGATTGCTCTCTTTGGAGTAATTCAGTCGGCCCATAGAGCTATTTTTAGCTTGGCATGCCAAGTCCTCTGATTTTCTTCCATAGTCCTCTTTATAATTTTGATCAGATTTTTGTTGGTGGACTCAGCCAGCCCATTCCCTATGGATAATAGTTTGATGAAGTGCTGAGGTATATGCCATACTTCAGTGCCCATTCACTAGTTTTGATTCTTGAAAAAGCCAAGGCATTATCTGAGATTATGGTGGTTGGGACCCCAAATCTTGTCACCAGGTCCTCATAGAACTCCAGGATTGTGCTTTCATTCAGCTCCTTCAAAGCAATGGCCTCCACCCACCTGGTGAAATAATTCGTGGCAGTCAGTACCCACTCGTGCCTAGCACTGGAGGGAGGATTGATCGTCCCTATAAAATCTAGGCCCCACTGCATGAATGGTTGCTCAATTTGAATGGGATGTAGAGGCATGGCAGCTAATCACTGTTTTCCATCAAAAAGTGCACACTTTTGGCACTTTCTTACCCAGGCATGGGTGTCCTTGAAAAGAGTAGGCCAAAAATAGCCAGCTCTCATTATCTTTGCTGTCGTAGCTCTAGGAGCGAAATGACCACCTACTGGCCCATCATGAAACTCGGCCAGTACCTTATCAGCCTGATTGGGGTCAATGCATCTTAGAAGAACCCCAAAGAGATCCTTCCTAAACAATACTTCGTCAACCAGAATATAAGGAAGGGACTGGAGTTTAAAATATCTTCTTCTGATCTCATCAAGACCTTGTGGACACTCACCCGTGAGAAGGAAATGCCTCGTGTCCAGCATCCAATCCTTTATAACAGCAGGTTCTTTTGCAATGGCTGTGTCATGGATTAGCAAGTTATTTCCCTCCTTTTGTTTGAAACCTGCAGCCAGCTATTCGCACAGGCCTCTGCCCCTCACCAGCTCGGTGATTTTAATGTCTACATCATACTCCATCACTTTGGTGATCCATCTCACCCTTTTCTCATTTGAATCTTGATTGGTCAAGAAATCATTGACGCCAAGATGTGGGACCAAAAGAAGAATCATGTTGTTAGACAACATATACCTAAATTTCTTCAGGCTCTGCACTACTGCCAAGACTTGCTTTTCTACATACGTGTACTTGACTTCAAAATCCTCTAACCCTTGGCTGAAAAAGGTGAGTGGCTACTCGAGGTCATTGCCATTTGCTTGGGTAAGCATGGTGGATATCACTTCTTCATTACTGAATGCATAGAGGTTGAAGTCTTTACTAAAGTCGGGGCTGATCAGAGCGGGCGCCTGGGCTAAAGCCTGCTTAATGGCTTCAAAGCTGTCCTTTCTTCACGCTGTCCACTTGAATTCTTCACCTTTCCTCAACATAGAGGTCAGGGGCTTAACTATCTCAGTGAAATTTGAAATGAATCTCTGAATAAAATTTATCCTGCCAAAGAAACTCTGCAGGCCTTTCTTGTGCTTTGGTAAGGACATCTCCAAAATGGAGTGAACTCTCTCGGGGTCAATGGACAAGCCCTCCTTGGACATGATGTGGCCAAGAAGTTTCCCCTCATGAACAACAAACACACATTTCTTTGGATTAAGAGAGATGCCAAATTCCTTGCACCTCTCAAAAATATGCCTGAGGTGTTTTATGTGCTGGCTCGCTTCCTTGGAGAATACTGTTATATCGTCAAGGTATACGAGCATGTTTTTATTTATCAAGCCATCAACAGCCATGTCCATGGCTCGTTGAAAGGTAGCACCATCATTGGATAGCCCGAACGACATCTTCTTGTAAGCAAACGTTCCCCATTTGGTGGTGAAGGCTGTTTTGTACTGGTCATAGCCTTGCACTAAGAATCTGATTATACCCTGAATAGCCATCCAGGAGGGAGAAACGCTCGCTACTAGTTACTTTTTGGAGGATCCGCTCCATGCTGGGGAGGGGATAATGATCTTTTAAAGAGACTTTATTAAGGTCTCTGAAGTTGACACACAACCTGATCTCCCCATTTTTCTTTCTAACAGGAACAAGGTTGGCCAGCCATGAGGAATGTTTGATTGGAAATATAATTCCAGACTCGATCAATTTGGCCAATTCCCTCTGCATGAGGGGCTCAATTATAGGATTGATAGGCCTTTGCTTTTGTGTGACTGGTCTGGCACCTTCTTCCAATTCAATGGTGTGTTGGGCAAGTCTTTGGTCAAAGCCTTTTAAATCACTTTAATCCCATGCAAACACATCAGTGAAATCTTGACACAGCAGAATAAAAGCTTGCCTTTCTTGAAATGTGCATACCTTACCAAGCGCCAGCAGCTTGTCCTTGAATATTTTGACCTTTTTGTAATTCTCCTCTTTGGTCATGATGCATGCCTTATTTTTTTTTAGTTGGTCATCTCCGTTGAAAATGCTTTCAAGCGTGACTAGACCTTTAGGGAGTTTATTGTTCTTCAACTAAATAATCTAATTTCCATATTGCTACTGTAACTTCACCTGGTTGTGTATTGCGAACTCAGCTTCTTCCTGTAGGAAGAAAGCTATTTGCTAGTCACTTTCGAAAACTTGCCAATTTGTACTCTTGTCTGGGACAGAGGGTCGAACTACCACTTTCAAATGGTGCGAACCATAATCTCAGCGTATTTCCTTTGAAATGTCAAACTGAGCACCAATTGCTGCCAGCCTGTCCGCGTGTTTGTTCTGCTCCCTGGGAATTGAGGTAATGTTGAAAGCAAGGAAATCTTCCATCAAGTCCCAGACCCTATGCTTGTAAGACTTCAGCAAGGAGTTCTTTGTTAGATTTTGGCCCTTTACTTGATTCACAATCAGCTCACTATCCCCGAAGATCTGCAACTCCTTAATCCCTCTTCTTCTTGCCCATTCCAGCACATGGATCAAAGACTCATATTTTGCAACATTACTTGTGCAAGAGAATTGGAAACAAAAAGCTAAAAAGTACCTTTCCTTTGAAGGGGAGACCAGCATCGCCCCATCTCCAGTGCCCAGCTTACTTTTGGAACCATCAAAATATAGCTACCATAGGCCAAGGTCCTCTTGGCCTGCCTTCATCAAATTTGGCATGAAGGCGCCCTCTTCGTGCATGCAATAGACTCCAAGGTATGTCTCCTCTATAAACTTGTATGGATCATGTTTGAAGTTATCATTTCCCCACTCATCCAAGAGTAGGTCTGCGACTCCTTCAAGAGCAGAGGACGGAGCTTGGTCTGTCTGGGACTCCTCTAGGTCGATGATTATGTAACTGGCATTCACTGCCTTGGGAGTGTATGGTTCTAGATGGTCCTTGTAGAGTGGCTCAGACTCAATTTTCACCTTGGTCCCATACTTGGTTCTGAAAACTAGATACGACCAATTCGCTGCTAGATAGCCACCTATTTTGGATGTGAAGTCCTTGGACAAGCAAATTACAAAAAATGGAGGAACATCTGCTACTACAATATCATGGGGAATTGAGAAGGTAGGGCAAGCATGCAATGTCAAGCCTAAACCCTTCAAAATTCCAACTATTTTTGCAAGTGTCCCATCTAGCTATAGAACTCCCTTTTTCATTTCTTCATACTTCAGTCCCATCTTATCAGCAACGCACTTAGGCATCACTGATGTACTGGCCCCGCTGTCAATTGTGCAGTTGTGTACCAAGAAGTCCCCAATGATCAAGGATACGTAGAAAGGGGGAGTCTTCTCTTCCTTCTTTACCTGTCTTGGAGTGGAAGGTTGTCCATTTATCATCAAGACATTATTAATGTTTATTGGAACAACTTGCTAATCCAGCTCAGCAATTCTTTCTTCAATACGTCCTTCTATCCTAGAAGAGACAATGAATCCCATAAAGAGATGCTCACATGCAACTTCTTCATCTGGTCCACTATATTGACTTGGGGACTGCTTCCCTTCACGTTTTCTTTTTGGCTGATCCCAATCGAAGCTGTAGGCTGAGGCGTTAAAGGTATAAGTGGCTGTTTGAAAATTGGGGCCTTTTGAAATGAGTGTGATGGAGGAGGTGGTGTTGCCGCTTGAATGGTAACCTGCACCTCTCCCACTGCTCTCCTCTTAAATCTTGTGTTGGCTACAACACGATCAACCTGATTTTCTGTAGTGCTCCCATGATTGATTATACAAAACTCACCCTCTAGGTGATTCGTAAGAGCAGAATCTAGTTGGGCCTGATTGCTACTCGTGTTGGGTTGAGCTGGAGCCTCAAAAAATTGGGAATGAGCGGCAGCCTGATTCTCTATATTCTAGAAATAATTCATCATCTCATTTGTGTGAACAACCTATTCTTGACCATATCCCATGGTTGAATAGCTAGGCTACTCTTGTACAAGATTATTCTAAATAGGCACTATGGCCTTAGATGATGAGGAGGGACCAGTGTTGTAATTTTGAAATGGCTTGGTTGTAGTGAGCCGCCCCTGACCTTGATTATAATTCTAAAAAGGGGGTCTAGGGGCTTGACCATAATTTTGGTACCCTTGATTTGGTCTGTTGCCTTAAGCTTGCTTCCTTTTTAATGGCAACAAGTTCGTTGGACATGATTTGCAACATACTCTTAACCTCATGAAGCTTGTTTGATTGAACAATAGCTAGTTTTTTTTATGGCAGGTAGAGGAGCCAATGTGGGAGCAACGGTCTGAGTTGGGGGTAGCATGTCTAGGAAAAGTGGCATGTGAGGCCTAGGGGCGATCTTCCCAGCCTGAACTAAGCAATTTTTAGCTGCTATGGCAATGTCATAAGCAACAGGCAATATATGCCCTCCCATAGATTGTATCATCACTATAATGTCACTGTTTAATGCTTTTAAATAATACAAGAAAGCGTAGCT
The DNA here is from genome assembly GCA_037957365.1 of Torreya grandis. NCBI lineage: Eukaryota > Viridiplantae > Streptophyta > Pinopsida > Cupressales > Taxaceae > Torreya > Torreya grandis. The sequence continues at coordinate 1,339,872 of JARHVA010002853.1, forward strand.
GGGAGTCAGCCTTACCAAGATGGGAATTCTATCCCAAGTCCTTTGAAACCGTGTGTTGAAGTCTTGCATATACTTGTGCAGAGCTCTCTTTATGGTTGTCAACTGCTCAGCAAGTGAGAGGTCATCACTTTTTTCCCCAAAATGATCTGTCAACTGAACACCCAATTCATTCCAAGAATGTATTGAGTTCACAGGCAAGGTCCCGTATGAGTCAAGAGCTTTGCCTTTCAGAGACAATGCTAGCAATCTGATGGCAATATTTTCTTCTATTACATTGTGGATATTATAGAGGTTAGCAATATTCTTAATATGCTCAATGATTATAATGGGCCCCACTCCATCGAAAGAAGGCACATTTTTTAGAGTTGCTATTGGGATTGGGTCATATTATGGGAGATTCAAGGGGCTTTCACCATGAAAAGTGGTGAATGGCAAAGCCATGGCTGGGACTGGCTGTAACTAAGGTTCTGTTGTGGCTGTGTCTCTTATAACAAGCCTAGGAGGATTGCTTGTTGGATAAGGATGAGTTCTCTCAAATCATAGTCTTTTAACAGAATTGAAAGGTAATTCAATGAATTCGAAAGGAACCCCTCTTGAAGCAGACCTTGTGGTGACTTTAGGCATATAAAGTTAAATAACTGGTCTTAATTAGAGAACTGAAGCTCTTACCAGTGGAGTCGCTAGATGTTGGAAAACTTGAAATTGCTGTGACAGGACCAGCATCAATCCTGAAACTTTACTGAGTTATCAAACTGTGTGTCCCATCAGGCGTGCCAAAACTGTTGACGCGTATGGTGCTGGAAAACTTGAAAGGTGGTATGGTACCAAAACTGCTTAACCAATTGATTTAACTTGGAGTCACCATTGGTGTTTGATGTGAAAGCCTCCAAAGGCTGATTGGTCAAAGAACACACCAAAATTCTTCAACCCGGTGGACACAACTTGTCTTACTTGGTCCCACTGGGTGTGCCAAAAATTGTTGACGCAAGAATATTGCACCAGGGGCAAAGAGGTCGAACTCCTACCTTCTCCTTGCAACATGGAAACTCCTCTCTCACTTGTGGGATGGTGAAGCAGGAGAGGAGAGTCTCTAAATAAGGGCTAGCTCCCTTTGATGTATCATGTTTATTCCAACAAGTGCAAATATAGGCATGTATGTATATATATATGTATATATATATATATATATATATATATATATATATATATATATATATATATATATATATATAAAAGGGGGGGATGAAAAGGAAAAAGAGATGCAGGAAAATAAACTACTCTATGGAGGTGATACACCAAAACAAGGTGACCTTCTCACACCCACTCTCAGAATCAGACAAAGACAACAAATGTACACTCAGACTTGGCAAAAAGACCAGGCTACAGGAAAATGGCAGGGAGGTTCTTATGGAAACATAGGAACAGGGACTCACCAAGATGCTGTGAAATGCATGTTGTAAATGACTTCCTTTATTTTATACTTTCGAATAGAACTCTTCTCCTGTCAGCTGCAGACAATGGCGCTTTGTAGATGACTGGTGTGTTGGTGCTGAACCTGTGAGAGCATCAAAAGACAATGACTGGACACAATTCAAACACTCATAACATACACAGAATATCCATCTAAGAAGAGGTAAAACTACTTTATTTGATTTAGGTGGAAATATTTAACAGGGCTGCGCCTTGTAAAATTCGTGAAAAAGATGATTACAAAAATGACAAGTATCAAATATATATGGAAAGTCCAAGAGGCTCACTTGGCGCTCTTTCTTTTACAAGTGGCATACGTGTCACTTCATGAAAAGAGACAAGTCGCTCAAAATATTAATGAGCTGTTCATTTGTCTGCTCGAAATTTGCATTTCTTGCTTGGGTGACTTACATGGTTTGCCTTCCAATTTAATGTGAAACAGAGAAAGCAGTTGCACTACTGGCTGCTATCATTCCAAATGATCAATTCACTGGCACTATTTCACTTGCCAAAGTTGCTTCTCCAATTTACGCCAGTTGGACTTAACTGCTCACTCATCACATGCCTGTCGCTTGTCCATTTGTCTTATCTGACTCATTCGGCCCCTGGGGCGAACATCTTGGCGGGTCGCTGCGTTTTGAGCCCCTTTTCATGGCTATCGCTTCTTTCATTTGAAAACAAACGGTTATTCTATTTTGCTAAATTTGACGCTCAACTGGACGTCGAGCTTTGAAAACCAACGGACAAACTGTTTTGCTAAACTTGACATCCACCAGGACGTTGTTGGGTCCTGCTAAGATGTCATCGGGTCCATTGTCACATCAGTTGGGTCCACGTGGCATCCTCTCGGGCACTTCTCTATCTTGAAAATCTCCCAGCACCTGTCCCTTTGAAAAGTCCTTGGACTCGGTCGGAAGTCCCTTTATTTCTCTGAACTTCCCTTCTGGCTTGGGGCATACCTTTGAACCGGGCCATTGAACCAAGAGCTGAACTCGAAATTGAACCTTTACACTAAGAAACTGAACTCAAGATTGAACCAGGCCATGAAACAGAGAATGTTGAACCTGAACAACCTAAAAAATAACTGGCATGAACAACAAGGGAGGAAGGGGACCAAAAATTTTACCTGTGGGCAAAATTTGGTCAACACACCCCTAAGCCAATTGATGTCACTTCTAACTTGTGCCCACATGATCCTTGTTTAACACTTTTCATTGTTTCCGTCTTTTGATGTCAATTTGGGAACTAATAAGGTTCTAATTTGAATTGAAGTTATCCATAAATATGCATGTGTCATATGTCATTAATCAATAAACACAATGAACATTCTATAGAGAAAATAAACATTCTAGAGTAAATCAAACAATCATTAAACCATTCTTTGAAGCACACAAATTTATGATATACATACACCACAGAGCATTGGGTTTGTATGCTATTGGAAACATTTCAATTATTGAGGTTTGTTGTTTTCAATATTATTATTATCTATAGGCCAATAAAATATCAAGATAATTTTGTTATTATTTGATTTACTGCATATTTTAAAATATTTGTTAGGTATTGTTTCCTGATTAGGAAAAGAAGAATAAATCTATTTTTCAAGTGATCGGAGTCAAAGTGATGAAAATTTGAGTGAGGCTATTGGAGATAAAGACTAGATGACTTTAGTGATCAAGTTGTTTGAAACCTATCTATCACTTATTCTATATAACATCCTAACTATGTACATTATCTAGAAAGGAAGTGACGCTCTTGGAAGAGTTCTTTGTTCATCATCAAATTTCTGGGTTAGGTCTTTATTACTTATGGGTGCATATCTCCACTCTCAAATCTTGACAACTACCCCTAAATCATAATATAAGAGAGCACTATATAAACCTTGCATGGCATCCCTCTCCTTAGTTTGGGAATTGATTAATTAGGCTTATATTATTCTAAATTATACATGTTATTAGTTTAAATATTTATGATTAGGTATTTTGTCACAATTTTAGTTGTAATCAGTTAATTCATATTATAGTTTGGTGAACTTAACCTTTCTTACACCCTTTCTAGGATTAGATCTTGCTTCATCTTAGGAAAATTACAAATGTAACTAGTTTTTCTCGATTTACTCTATTTCATATTTTTAGACCCAATAGCCTTAGCAACCTTGTGCTTAATTTGAAACCTTATGTTATGTTTAATTCTTTTTCAATCATTGCACACAAAACAGATCAAATAATGACTAGTCGATAAATTTTAGCATATAACCTAAGGGGTTTATCTAGGTTATGCAATTGATATTTCAAAAGCCATTATTATTTATGCATTTCATTATTTTTAAAATTTATGTATCATACTTCTAACCCTTTAACAACCCTGATAAAAAATATTATACTTATATTATACACTAATTCTAATGCATGCTTTAAGTCTCAAAATTTTATTATTTTAGTGAACAAACATTTTATTATACATATTAAGGTTATAATTTTTCCTTATTGTGTTGAATCTCAAAATTCTTAATTTTCTTAAGGTTAATCTCATTATATGCTCGTATACATGAAATCCTAACTTAAATTTACTTGATTTTCTTGACCCTAACCCTATATTAACTTTTATAAATTATTTCAAATTCTAATTTATTTTATGGTGTGCATTATAGATGTTTTAATCCAATTTATTTCACTTAAATTAATTAGATTTAATATTCAAAGATAAATAAGTGTTAGTATTATTCAAAAACTTATATATCTCATTAAAATTCTTTTGGTTATTCCTAAGTCAAGCTTGAAAAATAAAATAAATTCAAAAAATGTGTTTAAAAGTATAAAAAATAAAGTTTAATTATTAAAATATGTGAATAATGTTTTTTAAAAAAAAACTCATGACTCTTATTTAAATGTCAATGATGATAATGTCATAAATGTCTATGGTTCTCAAAATGTTATTGTGAATGAAATAAAAGAAGAATATTTTGATCAAAAATCTCATGTAGATACTCAAGATAGGGCTATAATTTAAGATTTCCCTTATGAAGTAGATAATGGATATAATAGTTCTAGAAACAATAGTAATGTTGATCCCAATACTTCTTAATCTAGAAAATGCCTCTCAAATAACCTTGATCATATTCTTGAACTGATCAAATTCATAAAATAATTTTAAAACATTGCTTCTAATATGATCAATTTCCAAGTTTATTCTACTATCATTGATGCTCAAGTTTATATTTATAATAATAGTTTTATTCCTATTTCTTCTAGTATTCGTCCTATAATGTAGAATGTTATTTCTCTTTCATTCATTATAAACTTGTTTCTACTATCCCTTCTCAACATCCTTCTATTATTTTTTCTCAACATACTTTTACTATTCCTTTTAAATATTCTCATAGTTTTAACATTACTTTTATTTCTCAATAATCTCTTGGTTAAAAAATTTCACCATCTTCTCCACATATTTCTAATCCCACAATTTTTTAAAATTCTTCGAATCCAACTTATATCACTTATCCATATTAAACTTCTCCGAACTTTGAAATGACTGATATGATGTGTACCCTTTGTGACATAATATTATTTTGATGAACTTTGTCATGTTGCTAGAGAATTTGATGTCAAAATTTTTCAAACATTCTTAATCTATGGTTCAAATGGTTATATTCCAAAAAATTTAAAATTTCTAAATAAGGTAAACTTAAAGACTAAATAAATTAAATTATATTTCAACCTAATAATGGTTCCAAGAATTTTTTCAATACCATAGAAAATACATCATAAAACTTGTTTTATATTAACAAAGGATCATACACAATTTAATAGACTTATCAAAAGTCCACAACAAGTTTTGAAGAGATATATTGAAGTAATGTGATTACTCTACCTCTATTAAGGGAGTTTGATCATTCAAGCCTTTTTCCTAGGGACTATGATGCAAGTGATTTTTTAAATTTTCATATGACCTCAAGCCACTTTTCAAGTAGATGCATAACTTTGAGGCATAACATCTGAGATTGCATTGACAATAACAAATTCAATTAGGAGTAAAAACATCTAAATGAATCAATGGATCCTAAAAAAAAAACAAATGAATATTTTTGTAAATCCCATTCCAAAAGATAACAATCAACCAAGAGAATGAAATATTTCCTCTAGATTGTATTTGATAAATAGAATTATAATAATGTACTATTGGACTATAGAACTCATCTAGAATTATAATAATGTACTATTGGACTATAGAACTCATCTAATTGATGGTTTTGTCGACATTGTTGACTCAACCAAGAGAATGAAAGCTTTCCTCTAGATTGTATTTGATGAAAGTGATATTATAGATGATGGTTCATAAAATGGGCATGTTCATAAGAGATTTCATAGATGAAAATGGAAAGGATAGAATAATGGTTGATAATGGTTGAAGTTTAGATATAAGCACTGATGAATTTATTTATAGTCTTGGACATAGTAATAATTATTTAATATACACTCCAGAATAGTTATTGTATACATCTTATTTTTTGCCTATTGAATATTTCTCATGTAGGACTCGTTGGCGCATCAATCTCCCTAAGTGTACATCCTAAGGAGTATACTAAGGTTGGGGTGGGATAGTTGATGGTGTTTTGTGAGAGTTTTCTTTATAATCATCTATTATATTTTTCTCATTCATTAATGCTATGTCATCAACTTATTTCTCTTATTAGAGTTTCCAATCCATCTTTCTACTCCTCTTTGTATTGTTTATGTATTTCTCCCTAACATCATTGACCTAGTCAACAATGTTCAACAGTGATCCCTCCTTGGTTAACATCATTGGCCAAGATAATGATGTATTGTATCTGCAACATATATTTTCTATGTTATCGATTGGGCCAATGACATTCAATAATTGTAAGGCGTGACCTTTTGAGCCATATTTATATGGTTCACCTTTATAATTTATGAAAATAAATAAATCCAATGTAATTTATATATGCACATAAATCCACTTTAGTAATAAGGAGAGGAATCGAGGATAAGGAGATTACACTTGAGGGGGACTTATTTCCATAAGGCATTTAAATATATCAAGAAAATAAGATGAGCCAATAAGGTACATCTAGTATTTGGAGTTCTAAACTAAGGATATTTAGGTATTCTTATTTACATCTTGAGCTTCACCTACAAAAATTATTGCAAAGTGGAACTTGAACCATCAAGGAGATTGATGTGTTTAAAATTTAAACTAAGGTAAAGGTTTTTAGAGAAAATGATATATGAACTAGGCGTTCGACAAAGTGATAGACATAAAACACCCTAATATTTATGGTATTTAGTACAAGCCTAAATCTACTATCTAGTTTGCTTGCTTACATGAGCTAAAGGATGAAAGGATAACAACTAAGTTATAAAATATTAAAGATACTAATCTACTAAGCCATACAAGAAAGCATTATACTAGGTTATGTCTAGTTTTCTTAGCAAAGAGTATTGAAAGAAAATAGTGAAAATAAAATACATTTAAAAAAGGAAAGGTTGTTGTTTCATAATTGAAAGCTTGCAATTTATGAATTATGTTTTTTGTTTTAGAAGTGAAATCTCGTTGTATATATATGAAATCTAATGCTAAACATGTATATCACATAAGCTAATATGATATAAACTTAAACAAAATTTCATCTTGCAATCAAGGTGCACTGAAATCAAACTCTTAAATGATGTTAAGGTTTTACTTAATTCAAAGTGTCTCTCGCTAAGGATAAAATGGCAAAGGATTCAACAATTTTAAATATATGACACGTGGTTTCTTGGAATAACCTTCATAGTTTAGTACACAAAGTTACATAAAGAGAGAGATAAATAGAAGCACAAGAAGGATGCCAAATATAAATAGGATGAAAAAAAACAATGGTGTCATGAAAAGGGAATCACAATGTGTGAATCGATCACCAACATAAGCTAGTGTAACAATGCATTGAATTATCTAGCAATGATGAATATGATATCAATGAGTGGAAAAATGATCAAAAAGTGATAATGGATGCTAAATGGATAAATATAAATGAAATTGTAGGGCTTGATATATCCAAATAGAGAATTATAAAACTATTGTAAAGCCCATTAGGTTTCCAAATGGTCGTAGATAGGTAAGTGTGGCTAGGCCATGAGGTTTCACAAAAATAAATGGATAGGACCCAAAGGGGTGGAATGAAGGAATAATCAAGTGGATTTATCTCTCCAGGGTCATTGTTAGGAGCACTTGCCATCTAGGAGTATGATAGTATCTATAGGGAGCTAGATAATAATCACTAGGATTTAATAATTAGGAATCGATAAATACATATGACCTTGAGGTATGATAATTTGGAGTTCATGAGGACACAACACTGTGAAGTACTTATAAGACATACAAATGCTAAGAGAACACAAGTCATACTTACACTTACTTGTGATGAACAATGGTGGACAAATTATCAATGGTTGTGATTTATAATTTGAAACTCCATGATCCTACTCTAGCATCTATAAGGGGACATATAGTGATCTAGGCGACACTTCAAGGGATAATTCGGGTGACAATTCTACCCTAATTAGTGGCAAAACTTTTAGGAGCCATAACTTTTGAACCATAGCTTTGTTTGACTCCCCGTTTGAGCCATTGAAAAGATAAGAACAAGGAGAATGCAATGAGATGGCATGGAGATATACTTGGTGGCTTTTGATCCTAAAAACCCAATAGAAATGCCCATAATTTTAATGTTAATAGTGCAGTCTAAAAATAGTAAGTTTCTAAAAATAGAAATTTCTCAAATTCTGTGTTGTTGTAAATCTTAGAAGTCAAACCATTTCATCTCCCTTGAGATTGGTGACCTTACACATCCTCCTCCTACCTTAAAAATATGTATAAATGAAGATGTATCTCAAAAAATAAATCAGACATCTCTTCCCAGAGATATGCATATGTTGTATCTACAGTTTTGAGCAATAAAACATCTCTTCTCAAAGATAGCATTATAATTTTTGTGTTCTTGAAATATTTTTCAACTAAAAATTTTGAGTTTTGAATCAGTATCAGAGTGGTTTGTCTTGAGAGTGTATTATCCCAAAGACGAGGTCAGGGTACAAGAAGCTTAGGTGGAAAACAACATATCCCACAGACTATCCACCTATTCGCTTCAAATGACCTCAAATGGTAGACAACATCGAGACATCTGATCCTTTCAAGGAAATGGTGAATAAAACCCTCCAATAGTAGCAAGCACAGATGCTACCATAATTTTCCTAAATTCTCCAACAAATCCCAATGGGAAATTCTAGCTCCTCATCTGCACCCCCACATCCTTTCAGTACCCCAACACCCTTCAAGGTTCATGTGAATTTTGATATCCTAAATTTGAAGGCAAAATCAATGCTGATGTAGTAGAAAATTAGTTGGATCAATTAGCTTCCTATTTTTCTAAAAAATAACTTTACCGATGAAGAGAAAATCACTTTTGCTCTTTTGAAAGCATCATTACCTATCAAAAATTGGTGGGAAGTGTACAAGAATAGGTTTAGTATGGATGATATTGGCTTTGAGGTAGAACCTACTTGGGACAATTTCATAGAAGCTATAAAGGAAGAATACTACCCCATTAGAGCATATGATGATCTGCATATATAGTGGCAACAACTTTGCCAAGGTAAGGAACAATCTGTTCAAGATTGCACTGACATTTTTAATTCTCTATCTATGAGAGTGGGCATCCAAGAAAGTGAGAAACACAAGGTTCTCAAATACCATTGTGGAGTACAATGGTACATACAGAGAGAAATTGAACTCTTCAATTTGAAAACCCTCAGTGAAGCATACAAGTTCATGATGAAGATTGAGTAGAAGCATGAAAGAAAGAATATGAAGAGTCAACCTTTGAAATGGAAAAGGGAATTCCAAGATAAGCAACCAAAAAAAGGAAAGACTGGGAAATGGTGTGATTACCAAAAAATTAGAACTCACTTCAAAGAAAAATATCAAGCCATTAAGTCCCTGCTTTCTAAGTCACAATCCTCAACATCTACTGCTCTGCCTCATACACACCCTACAATTGAAGAAGATGAATAAGAGATTATAGATGTTAATCCTGATGCCATTGTTGTTTCATCACAGACTTGTGAGGAAAGGCCAGATGACAAAGAAAGGTTGTTTCACTCTAAGTTATGGGTGAAAGGTAAGCCTCTACATTTCATTCTTAATAGTGGGAGTCAAAAGAATTTAATCTTTGCTAATGTTGTGAAAACCCTAAATCTATCCATGAAGCCTCACCCATAGCCATACATTATTGTATGGTTGAGCCCAAGGAAAACCTCTGTTTCACCTACCAATGTCTTCTTTCATAGACAATAAAACCTTTCCAAGATGATGTCTTGTGTGTTGTGGTCAATCTAGATGTTTGTGATGTACTCCTTAGTCAACCATTCATGTATGATCGACATGGCATTTATGAATCAAGAACTTGAAGGATCACCCTCACTCTTGGAACACGATGCTACAAGGTACTAGAGGTACTACCTCCCACATCTGTCTTCCTGATTAGTGCATAAAAATATAAGAGATCAGTTCTCATGGTGGTCAAACCAAAAAAATTCAAGAAGGCTAATGTTGTAGCCCAAACTACACAATCAACACAATAACAAAAGCAAATGGGTCAAACCATGGGAGAATATGATGACTTATTAAATTCATCCATGGGAGTTATACTTTAATGTCAGATGATGGATACCAAACTGATGAAGTCCATAGCCTTCCATTCATAGACTGATGGTCAGACAGTAGTGGTGAACCGCCTGATTGTTCACATGCTTCAGATGTATCACCCCAAACATCCATGCACATGAGATAAGGGGATTATTTTCATACAACATGGACATAATTGGGCCCTACACATCTCCACCAATTACAGTCCATTATAAGTATGCTTCACGTTCTAACCCATGGCACCAATTGATGTAACCATTCTATTCTCCACCATGGAATACACACCTCATGGGAGATCTGAGGTAGCAAAAGTAATAAAGTTTATTAAACAAAATAAGACACAACTACCACATTTGATGAGTAATATTGATGCAATGGGGACCATTGCTTCTCAAGGAGGGAGTAATGATTCAGGTGACTCTTTAGGCGATAATTCGAGTGATGGTTCTACCCCAATTGGTGGCAGAATTTCTAAGAGCCATAACTTTTGAACCATAGCTCCGTTTGACTCCTCGTTTGAACTTTTGGAAAGCTAAAAACAAGGAGAACATGATGAGATGACACAAATATATGATTAATGGTTTTTGACCCCCAAAAACCCAATGAAAGTGCTTGTAATTTTAATTTTAATAGTGCAGTCTAAAAATAGTAAGTTTTTAGAAATATAAATATCTTGAATTCTATGTTGTTGTAAATCATTAAATTCAAACCATTTCATCTCCCTTGAGATTGGTGACCTTCCACATCCTCCTCCTGCCTTCAAAATATGTATAAATGAAGATATAACACAAAAAAGAAATCAAACATCTCATCCCAGAGATAGTCATATGTTGTATCTGTAATTTTGAGCAATAAAACATCTCTTCTTAGAGATAGCATTATTATTTTTGTGTTCTTGAAATATTTTTCAACCAAAACTTCTAAGTTTTGGATCATATAGGGCTTGTAGTATAAGGTGCTTCAAGATTACATTAACCAAAGCATTAACTTTGGGTTTTTTGGATCGATGGATATAGGAGATCTATAAACCATCAAAGTGATAAATCAAGTGACAAGCCTCCTCAAATAGGGGGAGAAAATCGATGCTAAGGACAATCCAAACCTTAGTGAGTTGGGAAAAAATAAGAGAGTCAAATAATTCCAACACATAGGTGTGCCCAAACCATGGGAATTATTCAAGGATCAAAAAATCATGTGATACTAGCTTAATTGCTAGTCTCATTGGTCATGTGAAAATTGTAGACATCCAAAATTTGTACAAATCTATCATTTATGTCATTTATTACAACTTTGTACATATAAGCTATTGATAGAGAATAAGATATCTATTGGCACATTTTATAAGAGTATTTTGTATTCTAGTTCATACATTTGTCTATTTGATAATCACATTCCCATTTTATGATGGGGAATCCCTATCTTGGATTCTTAACCTTTTGGAAAAGTCCATTGTCGATGGACATGAGCAATCCCACAATCTTATCCACAAGGAATAAACTTATTCAAGCATATTTTGTAGACCTTATTTCGATTCATGTTTTGTTTTATTCTTATTTTTGTTTGTTGAGTATTATCTGGGTCATCGTTTGCATGCCAATTGGTCCCCATATTCAAAATAAATACTTATATAAATACAAGGCTACTCTAAGGCATTAAGGATAGTTATCCTCACTCTCAAAAGCTATTCAAATATTTTCATGTTTTATCTATAGATTTATTGAAACTAAATTCAAGGATTTCAAAGGTTGAATTCATGTTTGCATGCTTGTGCGAAAGGTAAGATAGGAAAAAGAGCATATAGACTTGCATTTAAAATTTCACACATACACGTAAATGGGAGAATTAAATTTGAGTTTGAGTCATCTTTAAACTATTGGAAATGTAATGCAATGCTTTGTCATTCCACTGATATTAACCATGGTCATTCCAATTCAATCCCTTTCGCCTAACACCTCCTATTTGATATTAATTTGGTTTGTGTAGAAAACAAGGGTTTTGTCATTGCAGGTATTTTGTGTGATATTCCAAATCTAAAAATGCATCAACTATGTTAAATAATATATGCACATGCGATGAAATGGTCATATTTTATCACAGTCAAGCAAAACAAGTTCACAATCAATGAAATCAAACACTCCCATGCTACTATCTACTTACAATGGTCACATCCAGGAATATTACGAGATTTTACCTTTGATTTATCACTTTCATAATTTTTTTCTCTGTCTTTCTTTGTTATACACCAATCATAATCATCTGGAATATGTCCTTGATCAATAGATTCAAATGCTATAAAATTGTAACTCAACTCACACAAACTTGTTTAGGGGTAGTTTCAAAAAAAATCTTGATCTTGAATATGTACACTCACCTCTTTTACTGATTTTTTATTTCAAATATCCATAATAATCAACATAGATTAATGTTTACATACTTCCTTTCTCAATATTTTCTAAAAATAATAATTTTCTATATTTAATAATTATTAATTAATTAAATTTATTTAGATTCACTATATATATATATATTCACCTTATTTTTATATTAAATTTTACTCTCTTCACACTTTAACATTTGACATTAATATATATATCGTAATTCTCATTATTTAAAAAAATATTAATTTTTATTGGAATGCGTATATATCTCTTTGTCAATTAGATTTATCAAAATTTAATACGCAAATTTTGTTTTTTTTTAAATTATTATTACATTTATGCTTTTTACATTCAAAGTGATTGATTTGTTTTTTTTAAGATTTTTAAAATATTTGGTATCCGAAAGTTTTAAAAAGAGAGCTTTTTCCTTTTTCAACTAAAGAATGAGATTATGCTTAAAATCTTCTCTTTTCCTTTTTCCCATATAATTTAAACAATTTCATTCTATAAAATTTAAAGTTTCTTTTCACATTCAAAGAATTTAAAGTTTCATCTTTTCTTTTCTTTTTTCTTTTTACAAGTGGTATAATTCATCGTGGATTTTTTTTTTTTAAAGCAATAGTTTAAAGTTATGATCAACATTATTATTATTTTTAATTTAAACATTACAAATGTTTTGTTAAAGATATGTAGCATGGTTAAATAAATTACAGAATATCAAAAAAAGGGAAAATAAATATTGTATAATCATGCACAACATCACAATAAAAACAACAGTAAATTGCTTTGCTATCATGGAGATATCTACTAAATTACCAACGATAAATCTCGAAATAGTTAAATATAAGTAGAAGTGTATCAAAACAGCGGTACTTGTGTCACCTTGTACTGACCCTGTAATGAGTGTCATTATTAAGTGTTTTAATTGTATATTAATTTTTTTTCCCAAATAACACTTAGAATTGTTTTCTTAAAAAAAATATTTTTTTTAAAAGATTTTTTATATAATATTTAGATCATTTTTTAATATTATATTTCTTTTGTTTTGATAACATATTTTTTGATATTCAATTTTTTGTCGTCTTTCTATTTGTAATTTAAAATTTATACATTGTTTTATTAATTTTATTTTGATATTAATGTGATTTCACAAATTAAATAACGATTTAATTAATGATTTTAAGAATTAAATTTTAGTAAAAGATGAGGAAATTCTTGCTTTAAATTGTTAACTTAAATGCAAAATTCAATCCATTTTTTTATTGCATAATTCACATAATAAAAAATTAAACAAAATGTAATTGATTTTCTTATTTTTCAATTATCATCTTTTAAAAATGTCAAAATATCTAATGTTATTATTTCTCCTCCTAAAGAGCATATTACTCCACCACATGATGTTTCTAATCCTGGGTTAAAAATAATGCAATCTATAGAGTATGTTGGTGGCGACCTTGGTAAACGCAAAAATGATCAAGCTTTGTTTGATCCTTCATTACATATGGTTATTATTAGTCGTCATCTAGAGGCTTGGACAAAAGTCACATAAAAAAAGACAAAAAAAAATGTTTTGTCTTCAAGGAAAGGTATTCCAAAATCATTTTATTAAACGATATGATGTGATATTTTGTTTTTATTTTATTGTGTTCTATTCTGAAAACTTTTCCTACAACATAGAATTTGAATCGTATATATCACCCAACCACTTTATTATATAATCATATGTTCTTTTATTATTTTCTAATAAAATTTAACTAAAATATTTAAATAATAAAAACACTATGAACAAAATTATAAACAAAATAACTCTTACCATGAAATTCTTTAGTAAAACAAATTTGAACCATATAAAAACACAAAAGGACAAATTTAACCCCCTTAAAAAACACATTTAAATCCTTTAAAAGACAAATTTAAACCACCTTAAAAGCAAAGAGGGGTTTGAACACCTTAAAAGAACCAAAGACCAAAAGAGTTCAATTTTGATCAATCATCCCAATTACACCGAATGTGGGTTGATTGATGTACCCTTAAAAAAAATCATAAAAGCTCTAATGACTTTTGACTTCGTCCTACCCACCATATGTGACTATGTATAAAAGGTATTTTTATTTGCATGTATCTTGCATAAGAGATAAAATGTATTTTCATGGTACAAAATCTTAGACGACTTCTGTCCTATATGTTAATATGAAAATAAAAGTATTCTACGCGGACTTCACGGGCTTGATATTTTTCTTTTCCCATGTTTTTTTTGTTTCCACCGTGAGAAAATGTCTTTCAAAAGCTACCCAACATTCCACATTAAGGTATCATTCTCTCAAGTTAAAAGGGAAACATCATTTTGATGGTACATTAAAAAAAAAAAGGGGCATCCAACCACGTGGACCTTTAAAAATGTGAAATGGTATTGGTTTAAAAGAGGTGTTATTAGTATATTTATTTAATTTTGATGTTTTTTTTAAAAATTAAAAAGAGGGGTAAAAATTTATTAATATAAAAACTATCAAATAAAATTATTGGGATAAATGTTCTTAGAAAATCTAGATGATAAAAAAAAGTATTATTACAACAATCACTCAAATCAAAATCAGGAAAACATCCCCGACTCTAAAGCTTTAAATAGGGACTTCAGAGAATCATCCATATCCTCTGAAATCAACATTTTCAACTTTTGAACACCATCTTGGGACAACCAGTCCCAACCACTAACATTCCAATCCCCCGCTTGCTCCGAAGCCCACTTAGCCAAGCAATCAACGACATGGTTCCATTCTCTAGGGACATAGACAAAAGAAATAAAGTCCAACGATTGACTCAATCAAAGAATCTGACGAACCACTGATGTCAATTGCCATTGCACACCAACCACCACCCACTCAATCAACATATTAATCACAATATGGGAATCAAACTCACAGATAACCCCGTGCCATCCCAAAGCACACCCTTTTTCCAAAGCACAGAAAATAGCTAGAGCCTCCATAAAATTATTACTTTGTTGCCCCTTATAAATAGAGAAGAAAAAAAGAACAACACCAGAGCTATCCTTTCCTAATCCCCCAATCCCAACATGCCCAGGATTCCCCTTGGAAGAGCCATCCGTATCAATCTTAAAAATACCTGGAGGTGGAGGGGACCATCTTCCTTCTCTCTGAACCTTACTCTTAGATTGGCTCCTGTTACTAGGCCAGGGAGAGCATGAACCTCCAACACCTAAACCCAAATTTTGTACCACCTGCAACTCCCCAATGTCCAACGTAGTAGAGAGATCACACTTAGATGCTAAGGTCTTCTAAAGCATACTAAGAATCCTTTGCCACACCTGCTGAACCTCCAACATCCTCCCCTGAAAAATCCTCTGATTCCTTTCCAACCAAAGCTGCCATAAAATAAAAGAAGGGTCAATATTCCAAGCCACTTGCAAAAAAGAAGCCTTAGCTGGGGGCCTACCCAAACTTCTCCAAAAATCCACCAAAGAAGAAGCATGAACACATGCCTGCTTCCAAGCACCCCACCAAAGATGCTAAATCTCATGGGCTAGAGGACACTGAAATAACAAATGGGATTGACATTTCTCCCCACTATTGCAAAGGAAGCAAATAGAAGGACCCTGGAAACCCCTTTTCTGCAAGTTATCCCAAGTGAGGGACTAATTTTGAGCAACCAACCAAAGGAAGTAATTACATTTTGGCCATCCAAATTTATTCCACACAAACTTCCACCAGGTAGAATCCATCATCCCAAATTTTTTCCTGTCTAACGCACGATATCCAGAGGTAACTAAATACACACCTTTCAGATTAGGACTCCAAGCAAGAGAATCTCTCTCTCCCAGAGAGCTGCAAACTCTACCATCAAGAATCTTAGCTAACTCAGCCTATTCCTCCAGTAACCCCCCCAATGACCACTCAGACAAAGCTTTCCATCTGTAGACCTCTACTTGTTTGACATGTTGAACTGATTTGAAATGTTCCACACGACACCACCCTGCATTAATGAAAATGTCACATAAGGATTGTAAGTGTTGATACATAGCCAAGATAGGCGAGTGCCCATCCTAAGAGTCAAACCAAAATAGGGCCTCAGAACCCCTATGACAAATTCAAAAGAGCCCCTGTTTAATTAAATTGGCTCCCCTTTTAAGAGTACTCCATATCATAGATCCCTAACTAGGGAGGCAGATTCTTAGAACATCAGCATTTTCCACCCCCCCCCCCCCCCCCCCCCCCCCCCCCCCCCGCCCCCCAAATAATTATAGTTAAGAATCCTAGAGTAATCCTGATCCTGACAATTACACCACCTCCAATACAACTTAGCAACCAAGGCCTGATTAGTAAAATTAGCCTATTGAAGACCAATGCCCTCTTCTTGTTTTAGCCTACAAACTGAATCCCACCTGACAAGATTCCACTTAGAAGACTCCAAATTAATGGCCGATAAGAATTGTCAAGAAAGAGCTTCAAATTCTTTAATAAAGCTAGAGGGAGCCCCATGGACAAAGCATCGATAAATGGGAAGAACTTGAATGACAAACTTTAATAAAGTCACTCTCACAGTTGAGGACAACCATTTGCAAGTCCAATGAGTAACCCGATTCTAAAACTTGTCTAAATATCCTGCCATAATCCCCTAGACAAGGAGCCAACACTGATGGGGATACCAAGATAAACAAGAGGAAGGGCCACAATCTGGAATCTAAGAATCCTTGCAATCCTATTTTGAATAAGAAGAAGAGTATTAAAGAAGAAAATGGATGACTTGTCTTCATTAATCCTCTGGCTTGAAGCAGCCATATAAGTATCCAGAGCTTTCCTAAAGTTAACCACCTCATTCACCTTAATTAAAGTCATCAAAGTTGTGTCATCCACAAATTATAAATGAGAGTGAGGAGGCAATCTATTGTCCCAAGTCCAGCCATGAATCAACCCTTGACCCATATAAGATTTTATGAGTCTTCCCAATCCCTCAACCATTAAGATTTTATGTGATCTTGTTTGTGGGTGTGACTTTTCCATCTATTTTTTTTAATGATTATATTATATTATATTTATCACATAAATTAAAGGACGCTTTAATAAAAAAATATATAGATTTTTTTTGGAAAAGACATCATACATCTAAAGGAAGTATAATAAATGTATATTTATCTATATTATTTACTTGATGGCTCATTTCTTTATGGTGAACAATCCTAACATATAAAAGGTAATGTTTAATAGATAATTGTAGTAAAAATAAAATTACTTGACAGTCAGGGTTGACCATCAAATTTAACCCTTGGGCCCTATGCCTTCTCTCAACACTCTTCAAATGTCACTTTCTCTTTGATACCCCCTTCCCCACCTTAAGATCCATTCCATAGTGTTCAACCATTTTTAGATTTTTTCCAAAGGGTTAGAGCACCCTTGGGCTAGTTGGTGTGGTCCCTTATAGCTTGTGCCCACATGACTCTTGTTCAACTTTTTTCTATTTTTTTTCCATTATTTGATATCAGTTTGGACACTAATAAGATCCTAATTTGAATTCAATTTATCCATAAATATACATGCATCCTATGTCATTAATCAATAAACACATTGAACATTTTATAGAGAAAATAAACTTCTAGAATACTAGAATAAGTCAAGTAATCATTAGAGCATTCTTTCAAGCACACAAGTTTATGATATACATACACCGCACAACATTGGGTTTATATGCTATTAGAAACATTCCAATTCTTGAGATTTGTTGTTTTCAATGTTATTATTATCTACAGGCTTAAAAAATATCAAGATAATTTCATTTTTTTTTGGTTTGTAACATAATCCAAAATATTTGTTGTTTTCCTTAAATTTTCAAGTATTGTTCCCTGATTAGGGAAATAAGAATAAATTTATTTTGCAAGTGATTGGAATCAAAGTGATGGAAATCTGAGTGAGGCTATTGGAGATAAAGACTAGGTGCATTTAGTCATAAGTTATTTCGAACATACTTATCACTTATTATATCTAGTGTCTTAACTATGTACATTATTTGGAGAAGAAGTGACACTTCTAAGAGACTTATTTATCCATTATCAAATTTGTGGGTTAGTGCTCTATTACTTATGGTTCATATTTCCACTATTAGATCTTAATGACTACCACTAGATCATGGTATAATAGAGATATATTTAAACTTTGTATGTCATCTCTCTCCTTGGTTTTAGAATTGATTGATTAGGCTTATATGATTATAAATTATACATGTTATTAGCTTAGTTATTTATGATTAGGTATTACTGTCACAATTTAATTGTAATTAATTAATCCATATTATATTTTGGTGAACCTAGCCTTTTTTATACCCTTTCTAGGGTTAGATCTTGCTCCATCTTAAGAAAAATAGAAATTTAACTATTTTTTATAGGATTTATTCCGTTGCATACTTTTAGATCTAATAGCCCTAGCAATCTTGTGCTTAATCCCCAACTATATGTTATTTTTAATTTTATTTTTTCAATCATAACACACAAAATAAATCAAACAATCATTAAATAATTTATTATTGTAAGAAGCTAGCATATTCAAGTAGATAAATGTTAGCATACAATATAGGGGTTTATCCATGTTATGCAATTGATATTTTAGAAGTCATTTTTCTTTAGGGCAAGTGCACGAAGATGGTGTTAATGTAATTAATGTAATTTAATTACTTTAGCTAAGATTGCTTAGGGTATGCATATGCTTAAGTGCTTAGTGGGCCATATTGGCTCCTCTATGGGGGACAGTGGACCATACTAGCTCCTTTGTGGGGGACAGTGGCCTCACCACTCAGTCCGCAATGGGGGACAATGGCCTCACCACTTAATCCTTAGTGGGAGACATTTCACCACTCATCTAATGGGAAGGCTATCTGCTTGTCCTCCACTCACCTCTTACTCGTCCTATTTATAGACACTTTAGTAGTGCATCTTGTAAGGAGAATGAGTGGAGATATACACTTGTATAACCATTTGAGTTATAGAGAGTTATTTCTTTGTGAATAATGTGTTAATGGTCATGATTGTGATAATGACATGTTGGAGAGACCCTGAGTGAGTGCCCTCATGCACTCTGATATGGTATCAGAGCTGGTAATACTGCACCAACATTGGATGCATTTTTTATGCTTGACATTGCTTGAATTCCACACGTGTAGCAGGGCATCCCATCTTCTCTCCAAGCTTTATGATATTATGATACATCTCAAAATTCCTATTTTTTAAAGGTTAATCTCATTATATGCTCCTATACATGAAATCTTAGCTTAAGTTTGGTTGATTATCTTGTAACTAACCTTAAATTAACTTCTATAAATTATTTTAAACTCTAATATTATTTTATAGTGTGTATTATAATAATTTATTTCACTTAAATTAATTAGATTTAATATTTAACTAAAAAGAAGCGTATATTATATATTAGATTTAATATATCTTGTTGATTTTTTTTAATATTTTTTCTAAATTAAAATTGAAAAATAAAGACATTTAAATTTTAAATGAAGACATTTAAAATTTGGAAGGTTAAATATATCCTGTATTTATAACTTTAAAATATTATTATTATAATTATATTTATTTATATATATATTACATATAATATTAAAAAGTAAAAATAATAATTACAAAAAGTTATTAAGGATTTGATTATTTTTTACTCAAGATTGAAAATTAAAAACATTTAAATTTTAAATGAAAACATTTAAAATTTGAAAAGTTAAATATACCTGTATTTATAATTTGAATTTTAAAATATAATAAATATAAGTTTTATAATTTTTTTTTTGAAATGTTATATATATTATTAAAACAAATAAAAAAAACACTTACAAAAAAGTTATTAAGGAGTCTTCTTATTCTACTAGAACCTTCAAAAATAATAGCCCTTCATATAATCCATATGAAATGAAAGATAAAATTATGGGTGGACTTTATATATATATTCAATTTTTGATATTTATTTTTTAAAATATAATTGATACAAATTTTGATGGGCAATGTAGATCATATAACCATCATTATTAAGGGCTATTAGTGTTTTACAAATACACAACTTAGAATAGTGTATTGAGGAGTATTAGCATTTAATAAAAATATAATATAAAATAATGAGATGTTTTTTTTGAGTTGGAGCTTTTCTTTTAAAATTTTATAAAATTTATTTATCTTCGTAAATGACAAGTGAATAATAAATTTTAAATTTATTTTGAAAAATAATTTTTGAATTATTCTTTTTACTCAATTTAAAAACTTTCAAAAAAAAAAAAAGTGAAAAGAGTTCAATTTAAATTTTATAAAATTTGTTTCTCTTTATAAAAAATAATTAATTTTTTTGAAATGTAATTTTTAGATGTACTTCTATTCTCATAGTTCTATGTAAAAGGAATTCTTATATCTCTTAAATATTTTAAAAGTTTTTTTTTCCATATAAATCCTTTGATTCTTTAAATTCAGTATTAGAAAATTAATAAAAATAAAAGTAATCATGGACAAAATTTTTCTTAAACAATAATCATTTCTTATTTTAAAATGTATATTTTAAAACTTTAATGGTATATAAAAATATTATGAATCTGAATCTTCTAGGTTTGTTAAATGAATTTTCTAGATTTGATAATGATCAAGTCTTGTTTGATCCTTCATTACAAATGGATATGTGAATCCTCATCTAATGGTCTGATGAAAATTCATTAAAAAAACCTTAAAAAATGACATTTTGTTTTTGGAAAAGATTATCCCAAAATTATTTTACATGATATAATGTAATATTTTATTTTATATTTTATTGTGTTATGCTTTGAATCACAATTTCTCTTCTAATATAAAATTTGAACTCTAAATAACAACCAACCATTTTACTATATAATCTTTTATTCTTTAACTATTTTTTAATAAAATTTATTAAAAAACACAAAAATTTAAATCCCTTTTAAAAAAGAACACAATTTTTTTTTTTAACATTTAAAAGGACCAAAGACCAAAAGAATTCAATTTTGATCAATCATCCTAGTTACCGTCTAGGACCTTGGCTGATGTACCTTTAAAAACTCTAATGACTTTAGACTTCATCCTACCCACAATATGTGACTATATATAAAAGGTATTTTTATTTGCATGTATCTTGCATAAGAGATAAAATGTATATCCATGGGACAAAATGTTAGACGACTTCGGTCCTATAAATTAATATGAAAATAAAAGTATTCTACGCGTACTTCAAGTTTCGATTTTGATATTTTGTTTGTTCCCGTGATTTTTTTTTGGGTCCACCATTCGAAAATGTCTTTCGAAAGCTACCCAACCTTTCACATTAAGGTATCATTCTCTCAAGATAAAAGGAAAGCATCGTTTTGATGGTCCATTAAAAAAAATTGGCGTCCAACCACGTGGACCTGTAAAAATGTGAAATGTCATTGGTTTAAGAGGTGTTATTAATACCTACATAGCAGTAATATTGCAATTAAAATTGTGTCCATTAAATATTTGTTTTTTTTCTTGAAGTTTGGACATTAGTTTTTTAATTTATATTTTATTTTATAAATTAAAAAAATTAGAAAAAAATTATGTTTCTTAATTTTTATTGGTTGTAGTGGGATGATAGGATTATTTTCCCGAGAAAATTGGTTCATTTTCAATTAAAAAATAGAAATATTTTGCATTGTCCAATGAAATCACATCAATTATAAACATGAAATATTAACTATGGTTTGTGAAAAAAGAAACGCTGACAAAGAATAGATAATGATATACTGAATGGTGCAGGGATGGCTTTGCTGAGACGGCCACAAAATATGATGTGGAGGCAGTGAAATTGGATGGCCTTGCAATTGAAGAGGTAACAAATTGCAATGTGGAGGCAAAGAACATGAATTGGTCAAAAACAACCCCCTTCACAAATGTAGGTTTTAGTTGTGTTACGTTCCTCAATAATGGGGAATGACTGACAAGCATTGATACAACATTCAACATGGACAACCTCTTTGTTGGAGAATCCAACACACACATAAGGGCAATGTTTATCACTCTTAACACTTGTTCTACATCAAACACTCCTTCCAACCTTGGATCCACAATACCCAATCCTTCATTTCTTTGGAATCACCTCCACCCCTGTAATAATTAACTTGTTTAGCATGGGAATATTGATATTTCTAAAAAAAAACCAAACCTAAAATTAGAGGTTTATTTTGCAAGTAATTGGAATCAAAGTGATGGAAATTTGAGCGAGACTATTGGAAATAAAAGGTAGGTGAATTTAGTTATAAGTTGTTTTGGACATGTCTATCACTTATTCTATCTAGTGTCTTAACGATGTACATTATCTAGAGAGGAAGTGATGCTCCTAGGAGACTTCTTTGTTCATCATCAAATTTCTATATTAAGTCCCTAATACTTATAGGGCACATATTTTCACTATCAGATCTTAATGACTGCCACTAGATCATGATATAATAGAGATAGTATCTAAACATTACATGTCATTTCTCTCCTGGTTTGAAAATTGATTAATTATGCTTATATTATTATATATTATATATGTTATTAGCTTAATTATTTATGATTAGTATTGTTGTCACAATTTTAGTTGTAATTAGTTAATCCATATTATATTTTGGTGAACTTAACTTTTCTTACAGCTTTTCCAGGGTTAGATCTTGCTTCATCTTAGGAAAAATACAAATTTAACTAATTTTTATAAGATTTATTTCATTGCATACTTTTAGATCCAATAGCCCTAACAATCTTGTGCTTAATCCCAAACCATGTGTTATTTTTAATTTCATTTTTTCAATCATAGCACACAAAATAAATCAAACAATCGTTAGATAATTTAATATTGTAATAAGCTAGCATATTCATGTAGATAAATTTTAGACTACAACCTAGGGGTTTATCCATGTTATGCAATTGATATTTTAGAAGTCATTTTTATTTAGAGTAAGTGCATGAAGATGGTGTTAGAGTAATTAATGTAATTTAATTACTTTAGTTAAACTTGCTTAGAGGGTGCACATGCCTAAGTGTTTAGTGGGCCACACTGGCTCCTTTGTGGAAGAGAGTGGCCTCACCACTTAGTCATTAATGGGGGATAGTGGCCTCACCACTTAGTCCTTAATGGGAGACAATGGTCTTACCACTCATCTAGTGGGAGGGCCACTTGCTTGTCCTCCACTAACCTCTTACTCCTATTTATAAACACTCTAATAGTGCATCTTGTAAGGAGTGGAGATATACACTTGTATAACCATTTGAGTTATAGAGAATTGTTTCTTTGTAAGCAATGTGTTAATGATCATGACTGTGATAATGAGCTGTTGGAGAGACTCTAGATGAGTCACTCCGATATGGTAGCAGAGCAGGCAATACTGCACCAATATTGGATGCATTTTTTATGTTTGACGTTGCTTGAATTCTACAAGATTAGTAGGTCATCCCATCTTCTCTCCAAGATTTATCTGGGTTCATAGGATACAACTTCGTCTCAGGGCTTTTGGTGGATTTGAGTTTATCTCTACATGGTCTGCTATAGGTCGATTATCGCTACCTGGGCCTGTTCTCCTTCAATTCTGGCTATCAAACGAGCTTGTCATAATGAACTCGATCCACCTTGGCTCACCACCGCCCAGTTATAACAACTCGCTGGTTTTCAAAAACCCCGCTGGTCTTCCTCACTGTGCTTCAAACTGCCATTTGCATGCTTGATCCTTTGAAGTATTCATAGCCTGCACTGCCATCTAGCTCGTTAGTCTCACCATGATGGGCAGATCAACAAAGCCAGTTTTAGTATTGATTTTGCGTTGATGCAGTCTACTTTGATCTGGTGTAAAGCCCAACATCTGCTCCACCTCTGGCCTTCCCGCCCAGCCATTAACCTCCACTTGGTTCTCGCCATTTTTCTTCCTTTCAAAACTGTCATCGTCCTCTACGTCTTATTTCTACGTGGACTGCCAACTGTCTCTCTTATCGTCACTGGCCAAAGTTTCTTTTGCTACGTGGGTCTTTTTTTATTAAAGGTGGGGACACTTTTAAAGGGGGGCTTGAAATTTTATTGAGTGGAAGGCATTTTGATACTGAGTGATTCTCACATACTAGTGGGCTTGGTATTAGTGGAGTCGGCTCTTTCTTTTCGAAGAGGGGCCATTTCAAAGTGGAAAGCAATGTTTTAGTGGAGATCGTAGCAAATTTTTATAAAGTGGGTGAGCACTTTGTTAAAGACGGAAGACTTTTGCTAATGGAAGGGCCATTTAATAAGTGGTGGCAACTTTTGTAAGTGGCGGTGGATTTGATTTCAAGGTGGAGGGGTCTCTTTGTGAGGTCTCAGGGAGACACATTTTTTTAAATTGTTTTTATAAAAACAATATTGTAATGGTTTGATTTCACCTTGTTCTTTCGTCTGTCGAAAACGAAGGGTGAGGCCTAGAGTGATAGGAGGCCAATTCTTCCTCACAAATTAAATCATTGAAATACACATTTTGTGCTAGTTCTAATGCGTAGTCATAAGGCTATTCTTTCCTTGATTGGTCGCGTTATTTAAACTTTTAAATGCAAGTTCATTAAATAGGCCATTAATAATGGGAAATTGATTATGCCATAACTTTTGCTTGATAACTCGGATTTGAATGCTGCGTTTTGTAAAAGTGATTTATTTTTCATTCCCATTCCATCGGCCCTATTTTAATTGTAAATACACTCGATTTATAAAGTGCCATATTCAGGGGGGTACTAATGCCACTATTGCACTTTACGTTATCTCGGATGCATTTTCAGTTGAGCTCGACGTCTTTTTTTACATGTGGTTTGCCACTTATTTTTGTGGCCGCATATTGATTCTTTTGATTTTTGATGCTCCTTGTTGTTTGAGCTCTTTGTTTGATAGATGTTTTTTAGCATGCACATCCTCTTGATAGATTTTGTATCTGTTTGTTGACAATCTCCTTTAGATTTTGGTGGAGCTTGTTTTGCTTTTGAAGAGTAGGTATTCTGGTGTAGCCCAATGTCAACATTTCTAAGTTGTAGGATGGGCCCAAATTTTTACTATAAATGCATTTTTTGTAGAGTCCAATGTCTTGCATCTTGTTTTTTGGTCGTTGATTCTTTTGGGTGTGTTTTTTGCATACATGATGGTTTTTTGCCATTTGCCACACTCTTCCATCAACCCACAACATGATAATTTGTGCATTGGCACTTTGACACACTTGTAGTTTATGTCATGTCTCCTCGAGGCCCCTTTCTTAGTGCCTTACCTTCTTTTATGGAGACCTATTTGTATTTTTGACACCACCTTTTCTTGACAGTTAACAGTCTCCCACAACATATAGATCTATTCTAGTGCATATAATGCCCACTTATTCAGTGTTTGATTAGTGGATTTGGACCACTCATGCAGACTTTTTTCTTCAACTCCATCCATTATTAGAGGGTGTACATATAAATTTTTTATCATCACTCCACCTAATCAATAGTATAGCGGGTGTGATGTACATTTTGCTTCTTAGTGTTGAGCATTATTTGTACATGCAATACTCTTTTGTACTTTTGTCACCACTATTAATCTTCTTGATTGAAGCTATTTTGGTGAAGCCTAGTGTCAGTTGTTTTTGTGATCGAGTAATGGATTTAGACCACTCCTGTAGATTGAGTTCCTTTATGACTTGCAAATAATTGGAGTGCGGACTACTTCAACATCATCTCTGGGGGGCTTTCTAGCTCTCTCTTCTTTTCTCTATTTTGGGGGTGAGTTTTTCCTACGAGTTTTCTTTTTCTTCTCCACTTATGAGAGTTATATGTATTTTAAAATTTTGAGTGTTTTTTGGATTTCTCCATCGTACATGGGTATCTTATTCAGGCACTTTGTTTGCCAAAACTCATATGATGATTGTTACTTGACTCTATGGCCTTCTTGGTGATTCTCATAGTGAAACCAGTTTAGTATACCCACTAGTGACACCAGTGTGGTAGCCCCACTAGTTTTTGTGCTCACTTCTCATCATGGTATTGGAGGGTGTTCAAGTAATGCTTCCTCAGGTTCATCATTCTACCTAGTTTTTTGGAGCTTAGTGTTTGTGTTCAATGATCCTTGTATTCAACATCTTTCTTAATTTGACTTGGCGATTACAGTGACTCGATATCCATTTACTCTGAAAATATGGTTTGGTGTCCATAGGGACATTTAAATTCATATTGCATCCTATTTTGTACATGGGTACTTTATCAGGCCTAGTAGCCATGACCCATTTGTATTTTCTATTCATTCCTTAATATTTATTTAAGGGAGGGTGTTAGAGTAATTAAAGTAGTTTAATTAATTTAGTTAAGCTTTCTTAGGGTGTGCACATGCTTAAGTGAATAGTGGAACACGCTAGATCCTCAATGGGGGACAGTGGCCTCACCACTTAGTCCTCAATGGGGGACAATGGCCTCACCATTCAGTCCTTAGTGGGAGACAATGGTCTCACCACTCACTTAGTGGGAGGGCCACCTGATTGTCCTCCACTCACCTCTTACTTCTCCTATTTATAGGCACTTTAGTAGTGCATTTTGTAAGGAGGAGTGGAGATATAAACTTGTATAACCATTTGAGTTATAAAGATTTGTTTCTTTGTGAGCAATGTGTTAATGGTCATGGCTGTGGTAATGAGCTGTTAGAGAGACCTCGGGTGAGTGCCCTCATGCACTCCAACAGATGAAAGCCCAAAAAGAGGACAAATAATTTATTAAATAAATTCTACATACGTGGTTCTTAAAATCTACGTATGTAATTATTAAAAACTATTTATGCAATTCTATGACATAGGCTCAGTATTATTGAGTCAGAACCATGTACATGGTTTTAAAACTGTGTACACGGGTGTTAAAAAAATAGAACCATGTATGCCTCAATGGGGGAGAGTGACCTCACCACTTAGTCCTTAGTGGGAGACAATGGTCTTACCACTCATCTAGTGGGAGGGCCACCTGCTTGTCCTCCACTAACCTCTTACTCCTATTTATAAACACTCTAGTAGTGCATCTTGTAAGGAGTGAAGATATACACTTGTATAGCCATTTGAGTTATAGAGAATTATTTCTTTGTGAGCAATGTGTTAATGATCATGACTATGATAATGAGTTGTTGGAGAGACTCTAGATGACTTATTCTGACATCGCATAAGAGCAGGCAATACTGCACCAACATTGGATGCATTTTTTATGTTTGACATTGCTTGAATTCCACATGGTTAGTAGGTCATCCCATCTTCTCTCCAAGCTTTATCTAGATTTATTGGATACAACTCAGTCTCTAGGCTCTTGGTGGATTTGAGTTTATCTCTACATGGTCTACTATCGGTTAATTATCACTACTTGGCCCTATTCTCCTTCAATTCCAGCCATCAAACAAGCTTGGCATAATGAACTTGATCCACCTTGGCTCACCACCGCCCAGTTACAATAACTCACTTATTTTAAAAAACCCTACTGATCTTCCTCACTATGCTTCAAACTGCCATTTACATGCTTGATCCTTTGAATTCCTCACAGCCTGCACTACCATCTAGATCGCTAGTCTCACCATGATGGGCAAGTCAACCATGCCAATTTTTGTATTGATGCGGTCTACTTTGATCTAGTGTAAATCCCATCATCTGCTCCACCTTTGGCCTTGCCGCCCAACCATTAACCTCCACTTGGTTCTCACTATTTTTCTTCCTTTTAAAACTATCATCCTCCTCTACATCTTATTCCACATGGACTGCCAACTCTCTCTCTTATCATCATCGATCAAAGTTTATTTTTCTACGTGGGTATTTTTTTTAATTAAAGGTGGGGCTTAACATTTTATTGAGTGGAAGCCATTTTGATATGTAGTGATTCTCACTTAATAGTGGACTTGGTATTAGTGGAGTTGGCTCTTTCTTTTCGAAGAGGGGCCATTTCAAAGTGGAAAGTAATTTTTTAGTGGAGATCCTAACAAATTTTATAAGTGAGTGAGCACTTTGTTAAATACAGAAGACTTTTTCTAATGGAAGAGCCTTTTAATAAGTGGTGGCAGTTAATGGAAGAGCCTTTTAATAAGTGGTGGCAACTTTTGTAAGTGGAGGTGGATTTGATTTCAAGGTGGAGGGGTCTATTTATGATTTGGAGATCTCATGAAGATAATTTTTTTTATTGTTTTTATAAAAAAAATATTGTAATGGTTTGATTTCACTTTGTTTTTTTGTTTGTCGAAGATGAAGGGTGAGGTTCAGGTTGATAGGAGGCCAATTGCCCTTCTTAAACTAAACCATTGAAATCTACATTTCGTGTTAGTTCCAATGAGTAGTCAGAAGGATACTCTTCCCTTGATTGGTCGCATTGTTTAAACTTTTAAGTACAAGTTCATTAGATAGGCCATTAACGATGGGAAATTGATTATGCCATAACTTTTCCTTGGCAACTCAGATTTGAATGTTGCTTTTTACAAAAGTGATTTATTTTTCATTCCCATTCCATCGACCCATTTTCATTATAAATACGCTTAATTTATAAAGTGCCATATTTAGGGGGGGTACTACTTATGCCACATTATAATTTGCATTATCTTGGATGCATTTTCAACTAAGCGCGATGTCCTTTTGTGCATGTGGTTTGCCACTTATGTTTTTGGTTGCATATTGCTTCTTCTAATTTTTTATGCTCCTTGTTATTTGAGGTACTTGTTTGGTAGATGTTTTTGAGCATATATATCCTCTTGATAGATTTTGTATCCATTTGTTGACAGTCTCCTTAAGATTTTGGTGAAACTTATTCTACTTCTAAAGAGTAGCTATTCTGGTGTAGCCCAATGCCAACATTTCTAAGTCATAAGATGGGCCCACATTATTAATACAAATGCATTTTTGGTAGAGTCCAATGTCTTGCAACTTATTTTTTGGTCATTGATTCTTTTGGGTGTGTTTTTGCATACATGATGGTTTTTCACCATTTACCACACTCTTCCATCAACCCACGACATGATAGTTTGTGCATTGGCACTTTGACACACTTGTAGTTTATGTCATGTCTCCTCGAGGCCCTTTTCTTAGTGCCTTACCTTCTTCTATGAAGACCTATTTGCATTTTTGACATCACCTTTTTTTGATAGGTGATAATCTCTTATAGTATATGGAGCTATTCTGGTGCATATAGTGTCAATTTTTTTGATGTTTGAATAGTGGATTTAGACCACTCATGCAGACCTTTTCATCCACTCCATCCATTATTGGAGGGTGTACGTACAATTTTTTTTTCATCACTCACCTAATCGATAGTATAGGGGGTGTGATGTATATTCTACTTCTTAGTGTTGATTGTTCTTTGCACATGCAATACTCTTTTGTACTTTTGTCACCACTGCCAATCTTCTTGATTGAATCTATTCTGGCGAAGCCTAGTGTCAGTTGTTTTTATGATTGAGGAGTGGATTAGGACCATTCGTACAGATTGAGTTCTTTCCTGACTTACGAGTACTTGGAGTGCAGACTACTTTAACATCATCTCTTGGGGGCTTTATAACTCTCTCTTCTTTTATCTCTTTTTGGGGGAAGTTTTTCCTACAAGTTTTCTCTTTTTTCTCCACTTATGAGATTTATATGTATTTTTCACTTTTGAGTGTTTTCTGAATTTCTCCTTTGTATATGGGTATCTTATTCAAGCAATTTATTTGCTAGAACCCATATGAGAATTGTTACTTGAATCCATGGAATTATTGGTGATTATCATATTGAAACCAGTGTGGTATCCCCACTAGTGACACCAGTGTGGTATCCCCACTATCTTTGTTCTCACTTCTCACCATCGTGTTGGAGGGTGTTCAAGCAATGCTTCCTTGCGTTCATCATTATACATAGTCTTTTAGAGTGTAGTGTTTGTGTTTAGTGATCCTTGTATTCAATACCATTCCTACTTTGACTTTGTGATTATAGTGACTCGACATCCATGTACTCCAAAAAGATGGTTTGGCATCCATAGGGACATTTGACTTCATACTGCATCCTATTTTCTATATGGGTACTTTATTAGGCATAGTAGCTAGGACCCATTTATATTTTCTATTCATTCCCTAATATTTATTTAAGGGAGGGTGTTAGAGTAATTAATGTAATTTAATTAATTTAGTTAAGATTTCTTAGGGTGTGCACATGTCTAAGTGATTAGTGGGCCATATTGGCTCCTCAGTGGGGGACAATGGCCTCACCACTCATTTTTCAGTGGCGGATAGTGGCCTTACCACTCAGTCCTTAGTGGGAGACAATGGTCTCACCACTCACCTAGTGGGAGGGCCACCTAATTTTCCTCCACTCACCTCTTACTTCTCCTATTTATAGGCACTCTAGTAGTGCATCTTGTAAGGAGAAGGAATGGAGATATACACTTGTATAACCATTTGAGTTATAGAGAGTTGTTTCTTTGTGAATAACGTGCTAATGGTCATGGCTATGCTAATGAGTTATTAAAGAGACCCCAGGTGAGTGATGTCATTCATTTCGATAGATGGGGGCCCAAAAAGAAGATAATAATTTATGAAATCAATTTTGTATACATAGTTCTTAAGAATTGCATATGTAATTATTAAAAACTATGTACATAGTTCTATGACATAGGCTCGGTATTACTGAGTCAAAACCATGTACATGGTTTTAAAATTATGTACACAGTGTTAAAACAACAGAGCTACGTATGTTATTATATTATTTTAAAACCAAACAAAAACCATCGATGCCTTTCATTTGAAATCTATGCAAACTATAAGCAAAAGATAGCAAGAGAAAATATGAGGTTGAGTGAGACTAGGGCAACCAAAATTTGATAATGCCACACTGAAAGAGAGGTATGAAAACACATTTTAGTGTATTTAGAAACAAAATTAGTTAATTTTATTGTATTTTTATTGAATTTGTTTTTTGTCTTTCAACACATGCAAATGTAAGTGGCATTAAACAACAACATGACCCTCTTATCCCTCCTAACCCACAAAACCCTCTTATCCCTTCTCACCGATAAAACCCTCCTATCTTTCCTCCCCCATAAAACCCTCCTAGCCCTCTTGTAGTTCCTCAAGCCCCTCAAGGTAGTTAAGAGAATTTAGTAGCCTGTATCATTGAAAATAAGATCAAACTTGAGAATTTGATTAGGACATTGAGGGATCCATGTTCAAATAATCACCACTAAATTTATCTAGGAAACACATTACATATATTATTAGTGAAATTGACTCGTTAACATGTCAAATTGATAGGTGGGATGAGTATAAAAATAGATGTACGGCATACTATTTTAAAAAATTGTCTGCAACCATGTGAAAGATAAAAATATAACCAAATCCCAAATTTGTGCCCTATTCACTGATGGTAAAACTGGTGCACCACTAGATGTGATAGCCAAATGATTAATAATCCACTAGTGCACTCATAATTTGATCAAATAATTTTTTTGGGATCGATGGTAGATGGTCTTTGATCACTTACCTTGTAACAATAATGAGGTCCCATTGTATTTTTTGAGAAAATTGTATTATGAGTTTATGATGAATGAATTTTATAACTATTTTGATTTTTTGGAGTACTTTGGTAGAAGAAAGGGCTCTATACAGGATAGGTAAGGTGCACATCGTGCACCTAATCAACCTAAAAGGGTACGTATAGACAAACCACATCTTCCCAAGACCCTGCCATCTATATTTAAGGAGATGGTAGAGATTGATATTTTGCATGTGCTTAAAGTACTTATTAACACCCTTGTTCAACATACAAGCCAAATTTCTCATACTCCTAATGGCAAAGGTGGATATGGCGAGTCTTCATCTAGTGCTGCTACCCGATGAGCTCACTATTACAGATCATGTGGTGTTGTTATATGCATAGGACTCGAGGAGTAGGAGGATATCATGTAACCCACTCATGGTGGTATTTTCATGGTCCTAGATGATATTGACCTCATTATGTTTCAACCATCTACATTTGATTTAGACACATTGCCTACAACTTCCCAGGTAGCTTTAATATTTTACTTATTGCAAACATTTTTTAGATGTATTAAATTTAAAATATTTGTACAATTTAAAAGGTATTTAATTATTTTTCATATAGAAATCTCAATAATATATTTGATTTTTTATGATGCAATAAGATTTTAGATGCCATAGGAACATGTGTTGTTACTACTGTGCTTGTATATACCTATACAAAGATGATTTTTAAGGATTAATTAATGTTATTGATGCAAGTAGCCTACTAGCATTTACTGACTATGATTAATTTTGATTCAATTAGGCCTATTTGGTGTCTACAACTAGTCATATTCACACACTTGTCATATAGGTTTGTAAATTTTCTATAGTTATCTCCACTCTTTATATAGGTATGTCCACTTACTATATTTTTTCAATCTGATTATCTTCTTAAAATTGGTCTTTGGAAAGACCAATGAGACTTTTAATGGATTTAATAGGGACCCTTTTTCTCTAATTACACTAGGTCTTATACCAACTTAAGACTCAATCACCTGTAAGGTCTCTTTAATAGTCATTCATTAAACCTCTCTTGATTCTGATTCTTACTTCAAGTAAACTCACACATAACTCAGATCTCACTCACCATCATTCAATCCTCTTATCATGAACTTTGATCCTTCCACATGGAAATCTTAATCTTAGTAGACCTTGTTGATTAAGCCTATCCTTGCATGGCTTTGATTTAAGTTTTTCCTTTCTAACATGACCTTGTATATCCAAACAGATATTAATTATTATAATAGATATCTTATAGTTTACAATATCAATCCTCAAAAACCTTTACACACAGTCCCACTCAGAATCTTTGAATTCTTCCTCCCTAGATAGTCCTTTAGGCTTTGATTGAGGCTTAGTAATTCATTCAAGGAAGTTTTATCATGGGGTTAACTCTCTTAATACTTGAAAAGGGGGTTATGGTGGTTTTATCAATGAATTCTAATTTGAGAACAATAATTACCACTCTTTTAGACCTTGTATAAATAACTTGACACTAAGCATGATTGTAACACAATAAATTATAGACTCCGGACTAAGATTATAGTTTATTTACTCTTTAATTGATGATATAAATATTATAAACCATATAATAAACTCCAAAACACTACTAACTCACTCAATAATTCTCTCATATACCACCTTCTAAGTTTGATATAGGCCAAACTCAGATTTTCTAGTTTTTAATTGTCTTTTTCCTCCTGTGTAGACCCTACAACTCTAATAGATTTCTCCTTAATCAAAATATCAACCTAAAACCACCTTATAAACATATAAAACACTCCCTTATATATCCCTTTGAAAATTTATACCATTTTGATAGGTGAATCAAATGATATAGGGCTTTCTTGAACTCTAAAACCCTAGGTAGGGTTTACACTGTCTTACTAGGATGAAAGCAAACAAAATTATATATTTCAACTTCTAATAATTATTATAGAACATTTTCAATTGGATAAATATCCTAACATAATTTCCTTACTCTACATTCAAGACCAAAATTTGACAATGATTCAAAGACACCAAAATAACTCCTTTTCTTAAGACTGTCATAGACTAAGTATGTTTCTCAGATATGTGAGTAATATAAAAGGAAATTATTAAATTTAAAAGGATTTAAAATATATATTTAAATTATAATAGGTAATATAAACATGTCCTCAATTAATACCATCATTCAAATAATTTCATACTCACAAAAACATGTGAAATCCTCACTTTTCCTTGACTATGTTATATTAACCTCTATTTTCTAAATCCAAGGGGAGAAATAAATAATATTTTGCAGACACAAAGATGTCCAAATTTTTTTTTTTACTAAAATAAATTCCATGCTCATGTATATTACTTGATCAATCATTAAATTTACCCCATGCATCTTAAAACATGTCCACATCTCTTTTGTTTCAGTCTTCTTATATATATATATATATATATATATATATATATATATATATATATATATATATATATATATATATATATATATATATATTTGTGTTTTTCTTGGACAAATTGCATATAAAGTGGAATAAACAATATAAAATGAGAATTCCTATGTGAAATGATCCTTTAAAATAGAAAGGAAGAGATAATAAAAAGGAGATGGTTGAATAGTAAAGAAAGGAGAGATTGTTATTAGTCTACAAGGTTGCAGGGCTGTAGTAGATGGTTTATAGAAGGTTTGTATTATGCTTTGAAGTTTTAACTAATAAAATAAAGTGTTTTATTTGTGGTAAAAAATTATTTGTATTCCTATCATACATGATCATGTGTTTTTATATTAATATTAGGCTAATATGTGTCTTAGAGTCCATATATGTATAACTGTAGAAAAACACAAATTTGTAAATATAATAGACAAATTTAATAGAAATTTATACTGATTTCTATTAAATTTGTCAATGATTTAGTTAGTTGGCTTAAATGTTTATGAAATAAATTTGAATTTTTATTACACACACACACACACACACACACACACACACACACACACACACACACATGTTTGCAGAGACCCAATCCTTCCATTATCATGATCATGTCACAAACTCTTATTGGTGATCCATTTCACACTCTCAATCACCATCAAGAACCTATCATTAACCCTATTGAGAACTAGTTCCAAATTGAACATGACCGCCATCTTGTAGTAAATGCACCTATGAATAATCTTTGTATAATTTAAAAAATTTAACTTGTTGATTTTTTAATTATCTTGTTCCACTACATGTAAAATTTTTGACAAATTTGTATATGAATAACAAGGAAAATTTTAGAGGCTATTTATAGCCAAACGGCTATAAGTAGGTATTTTAGATTTTAAAAATGGCTAATTTTGTGAAAATATACATAGGTAAAATAACCTTAATTTTATACAATTTCATAGTTAGAGACATAGATTCACATTATAAATTATACTCAATCTTATTTTGGGACACAAATTCACCATAGTTACTATACATGCATGGGTTTGATTCAATAGTAAATTATACAGGACATGTATAGGTTAGTATGGAATCACCAAGTGTGTGTGTGTCTATGTGCACACATGTACGTGTGCGTGTATAATAAGGACAACCTATGACACAATAAAATTAAGTAATAATTATATTTTATTTTATGAAAACGTTTTGAATATTCTTTGGTGCCACATGCTCTTTCTTCTATATGGTTTTAATAACTAAAAAACTTAGTAATAAATATTTTTAAAACCTAATGTTGATTTTATTCCTAGCATTGAATGTGATGTAGGTGGAATTAAGGCTAGGGGGATCAAGGTTTACATTTTCCCCCATTTTTTTAGTGAATTGGCAATGATATATTCAAGGACCCCATGACAAAATTTAATGTTGGTCCAACACATCACTTGTGGTATTAATGTAAGTTGATCGAATACATATGTGATAGTTTCTTGATTTTTCTTATCATTTATGCAAACTATTGGTATAAACAAAGCTATGGTATTTAGAAACAAACATCTAGTATTCATACGATTAGGACAAGAATTTGTAAATGAAGGCATATATAATTTCTAAGCTAGTTTTCTTGTGATTGAAAGGTATGTATTTGTGTTTTTTAATTTTAAAGAATGAGAGCAGTTGTTTGCATGCATAGTCATCTGTCTTGAAATGAAAAAATATAATAATAAGTTCCTCAAAAACATTTATTTAAATATATTTTCTCAAAACAATATGCATGTTAGTTTTCTTGGAAATTTCATTTATATCTACAATTTTTTTCTTTAAACTCAAAATCTATGAAATGATTTTTTTTAGGTAAGTCAGAAATATGGTTAAAATGATCATGAGGTTCTACTATGTTTATTCATTTTGCTTAAAATAAGTAACTTTGATTCCATTATTTCTTAGAGGGAATGAGTTTTTTGTTTGTTTAAATGAAGTATGTGGTAAAGACCAACCACATAATATAATTCATTTTGTTCTTTATGCATTATTTAAAAGAAGTATCTTGCATGCCATTATTGCTAAGAGTAAATAAGTTTATTGTTTATTTAGCGTTTAGGGTGGTAAAAATAAATCCCAACCAAATAATATATTATGTTGAGCAAAAAATTGTGACAAAAAATCATGGTATAAAGTATAAATAATAAATTGACTATGGGGCCATAGGGCAAGACAACTATAAAAATGAAGATGACATAACTGAAAAAATATAATTATTACATATGTTTATTGTGTCTTATGTGGTTCTTATATATGTATGCATGCATGCATGTATATACATACATACATGCATGCATGTATATACATACATACATGCATGCATGCATACATACATACATACATGCATGCATGCATACATACATACATATGGACCACTTAGATAAACATAAGGTAATAATTATATTTTTCAATTATGTCATACTCATTTTGTATAATTGTCTTGCCTTATGGACCCATAGTTGATTTATTATTCAGACTCTAAAAAATGACTATTTGGCCATAGGGCAAAATAACTATAAAAAATGAGGATGACATAAATAAAAAAATATAATTATTACCTTAAGTTTATTGTGTCCTAAGTGGTCCATATGTGTGTGTGTGCGCACATGGTCTTGCCCATAGTTGGTTTATTATTTATATGCTATGCCTTGATTTTTTGTCATAATTTTTGCTATACTTAATTTAATATATTATTTGGTTATGCTTTACCACATACTTCTTTTAAACAAACAAGCAACCAATTTCCTCTGAAACATAATGACATATTAAAAATAAGGATGATATAACTAAAAAAATATAATTATTACGTTAAGTTTATTATGTCTTGAGTGGTCATTGTATATATATGTGTGTGTGCATATATGTGAAAATTGAACATTAGGGTTTTTAAAATTGAGAAAGCTTGTTGAAGATAATACAAAGTATATAAATGATCAATTTTGACATACTGGTTTATTTTCATTATATATTTTGTTGAAATGTTTGAGGAACTTTTATTCAAAATGAGTATTTGATTATTTGGCATGGTCAAAATTAGAAATATTGGTTTCGTATTTTCGAAGATACACTTGCATGTTTTTTTAGAAATATATATGTGAAACTCATAGGACCAAGAATTTGTATGAATTTAATTTTTATGTATTTGATTATGGCCTATTTACCATTTTTTTGAAAGTGGCATGATGATTATGAAATAAAATATGGGACAAGATCTCAACCTCAATCCCTGTACCTTTAATTCCACCTATACCACATTCAATGTTAGAAATAAATAATCATTAGGTTTGAAAACTATTTATTATTAACTTTTTTAGTTATTAAAACCATATATAAGGAACAACATGTTTGTTTTACTCGATTTTATAAATGGTGCCAAAGAATATTAAAAACATTGTCATAGTTTTAAAATTACAAACTATATAATAAGGTCTGCCAAATTTTTTGAAGTGTGAGTTGTGGTCTATAATCAATTTATATTAAGTACTGCACATGATCTTACCATATGTACTACACAAAAAGAGTCATGGAGCCTCATGATCATACTATATATATTTTTTAATTTTTAAGATAACAAGTATATTCTAGTTGGCATAATTTGTTAATTGAAATAAAAAAATTTGAAAGACCAATATGGATGTGGTTAAAACATTTTGGTAGACCTTATTATATAGTTTGTAATTTTAAAACTATGATTTTTTTTTGAATATTTTTCAGTTGTGACATCCTCACTTTTCACAGTTGTCAAAGGGTATAAATAATACACTGACTATATAAAAGAAAATTCAAAGCATTTTCATAGTTTTAAAATTACAAAGTATATAATAAGATCTGCCAAAATGTCTTAACCATATATCTATTGGCATTTCAAATAATTTTTTATTTCATTTTAAAAATACTAACCCCTAAACCAAAATATAATTATACCTGAAGTTGATTGTATCCTAAGTGGTCTCTCTCTCTCTCACACACACACACACACACACACACACACACACACACACACACACATGAAAATTGAACATCACGGGCTTCATGTATTTGACTATGGCCTATTTACCATTTTATTGAAAGTGGTATGAGGATTGTGAAATAATAATGCATGGTTTCTTATGTTGGTAGTTGTTATTTTAGTATGGTTGTAAAGAGGATATAATGATTAATTTTTATGCACAATGATGGTTATATAAGTATTTTGAATTTTATCTCAAATTAAACAATTTGATGCATTGTATTTTTAAAATCATGAAAATTAGGAAGTATTTGAGCTCAGTTATATAAAATGCTTATTTTAACATACTTTATTAGATATCAAGCTGGAATCGAGGTTCAAATGATTCAGGCAGAGATGTTTGGGGTCATGATGATGAACAATGTAGTGAGGTTAGTCCTTCATGGGGTAGATATCAAGGTAGTTGATTCTTTCATGGTCACAGGGCTGCTATCACATTTGCTAGGCTATTTAATCAAGGAACCCATGTTTCTTTACATTTTGATGCCAATGACCCTACATTTTGGAATGTTTTCAAATATTTTCCTGCTAACTCTTTGAATTTATATGGAAATAGAGGATGGAAGGGAGAACATTGGAGGAATCATCCTTGTGGATGAGGCATTTCAAATGATCCCCCTCAACACATGCATGCTACCATTCAACCTAATGAGCATAATGTTCCATTCCTTGAGCCACCTAAACTTGAAAATATTCTTAAATTAATTGCAAAATTGCATCCAAATGAAATTATTCCACTTAAAACTAATATTACACTTCTTGAGCCTGAAAAACCTATTTCTTCTAGTAGGAAATGTGCTAGTAACCCTGAAGCACAACCTATGGAGGTCAAAATGTTAAAAAAGGTTAAGTTGGAGGTAGATGATTTTAAAGGGGTCTCAACCTGCTTGATGGAACTTTCCATTACTTCCATGGAGTATACTAAGTACTTGATTGATAAGGGTACCCCTTTGACATATTTAGTTTCTAATATAAACTCTGGTTAAAACTTAAATTCTTGTGTTAAAATTTTTGTTGATACTTGGTACTTATGAAATACTGTTATGATATTTTTAAATATATTGATATTATTTTTGGTAGTTTTGATATATACATGACAATATTTTATTTCCTACAGAATAATATGTTTGATGGTTTACTTTTTATTGAACAATTATGGAAATACACATGGATTTTAATGTTTTAATAATTAATTTTATTTTAATATAATAATTTTTTAAAGTGGTTTCTACATGATCATAAAGTTTTAGCCTAGACAAAATCAGTAAATAGATTTATACAACATGATCAAGATTTAAGATGAGCTTGAAGGAGAGGTTGAAATCAATTTTTTTATTATCCTTCATGTCCCAAAATTAAGGTTCTCCAAGGCTCTTTTTGTGCAATACATATGGTAAGATCATGTACAATACTTAGTATATATTGAGTACATACCTTTGTAAGTATTTCAAAAGACTAATTTAAGATATAAAAGGGATATCAAGATATTGATATATAAGAGACTAATTTGTAAGTATATATTAAGTACGTTGAGTCTTTTTATCTCTTGGTTACTTTCATTTCATTTATTTTTCCCTCTTTTCAACTATAGAGATATAAAAAGGATATTAAAAGATTGATAAAACACTTTGATAGAATCAAAAATATTTCTTTTAAAAGATTGTCTCTTTTATAGCATTTACTCTGTTGGATACGTTAGATTATATTATTTGAAATATGATCATATATACATATATTTGATAACTGAGATATGCACACAAAATTGGATTAATTCAAGCTAGGGGTTGGAATAATATTCGAAGTAAGATGGGTTTACCAAAAGATTTGACCTTTTAGGATTTAACTATGTAAATATTATGTTTAGATTAAATGGCTGAGATGTCTAAATTAGTTAAATAATATGAAATAATTTAATACTGATTTGTTATGAAATTTTACCTTATTCAACTTTCTAAAAATAGTAATAAATAAGCTTAAAAACAAACTTATCTAGAAAGTTAGGTTCTAGATAGTTATGAGTGTCATCAACATGATTATGAGATCTATTTGCTCACTGAATAATAGTGCCTTACCTTGACATTAGCACCATGTTTATATAGTGTCCTCAAAGTGGTGTTAATGTCCCCTTTATAGGATTTTTCTTATTTTCTAGGAGCACCTAAACCTATGTTTTTAGGTCCTATTCTTATGTACATGAAATTTGGATCTCTATATTGTGCTTGGAAAACCTAATTTAGTGTGCAAACCCTAATCCTCCTTGTAATTATAGCATGAGAAATAATTATGTATTCATTGGTAGGATAGACTAGACATCTTTAACACCCCACTATGAAGAGATTTTCTTACATACCAATACTCCCATGAGGGATCGATCTCGATGTAGTTCTCTCACCTAGTGTAAATAAATGCTAGAATGAGAGTAGACTTGGATGCCTTAAATGTGCTCAAGCTTTGAAATCTTTTATATCTAGGTTTAAGGATACTTTAGATGGTAGTATGCATAAGTATGGTAGAATAGGGATCAAATACCTCAATTTTTCTCAATTTGTCTTTTGTTTGAATAGGCTTTTGCATCTATTTTCCATCTAGTCAGTAGAGGTCAATTAGACTTGTATTTATAGAGATTTGTAGCATATGGGGATAAGAAAATGTGCTTGGGCTAACTTTAAGAGGGGAACACATTTGAAAAAGTATCCATTTAGGAGAGTTAGGGATAAGGACAATAACACCTAGTTGGGGACACTAGCGCCATGTGGTTGTAGTGTCCCAAATGTGGCATTAATGTCTACTTGGTAGACTATTGGGCAAACTAGATTGAGATCTGAGAAAGCTATTGTGGGACTATGTATTGGCTGATTATAGGTGTCTATGGTCTAGAAAATGACTGAAAAAGTGTGGCAAAGGCTTTAAGATAGGTCTATGGATAATCTAGGAATAAGCTAACTCAAGCAACACTCTTAGTATCTAATCACCACTTTTAGGTGATTACATTTGCCACCCCTTTATACTTGAAATGACTTGTATAAAGGAAAAAGAAACATACCTAGACTTACCTTAGAAGTGAACCCTATGTAGTTGAGTTTGAGTATGAAAATTTGGGTCTATGTATGTGAAACATGATCTAAAGTAATGACCTACAATGAAACATGCAAAAATTTGTCTTTACTTAAGAGACGATCAAATGCAAAAGACTATGCTGAAATAAAGTAATTGAATAAAACTAATTAAAGAGAGAATAAAATAACAAATAAACCTTATTGAGTATGTGAACCAATGCATGAACCTGGTGATAACCTATGTGTGTGAGTGTACATAGTGATCATATCATTTAATAAATCATATTGAGTTGA
Source organism: Torreya grandis (assembly GCA_037957365.1). Lineage (NCBI taxonomy): Eukaryota > Viridiplantae > Streptophyta > Pinopsida > Cupressales > Taxaceae > Torreya > Torreya grandis. The sequence continues at coordinate 1,381,758 of JARHVA010002853.1, forward strand.
TAACTTGCTCAATCCTCATATGGTTGGTTCAAGAAATCAATCTAGTTTTGACTCCATCATTGCCCACCCCTGATCGATAGATCCTAAACTATGAATAGCTTGGCTAAGACTATAAGTGTGTCTAACCCTCTCATGTGGGTGGCTCAAGAATTCAAGTAGGCCATGACTCCATCATTTCCCACCCATGTGAAGTAGATGCATCTATAACTAAATTGCACAAAGTGATGAAAGTATCTAATTGAGTATGTTTAAATTTGTATGTCATATTCACAAAAACTTGGGTATATTAGGTAGCTCTAGGCCACTTAGGAATGCCAACCACTGTATATAGAGTAAGGCATGAATTGGTGACAACTTGAATGTGATATCAAGTGTATATAGTGTAGAGAATGACATGGAATTTGACATTCCATCTGATCAACCTATGTGTAGTTGAGTCTATGAAAACTATGGACCATGCACATGCCCCTAATTTTTAATCTGAGTATACTAAATTTGAACTGATTATGTAATAACTAAATTTGTGTAACTTAACTAAATGTAGAAATGATCATGTCATGTATGATGCCCCCAGATCTGAGCAACTGGTATGAATATGAGTTGTAATGAATGTATTTAAGAAAAATATGAACATAACTATCAAACCTATGACTATATCTATACAAATATGTACTATACCTATTGTACTGGTCTAAATAATATAGACTATCCTAAAGCTAGGGCTACTATAAAGTAGTGCCCTCTAGTGGATAGTAGTGCCCTGTGGCACTATTATTCTAATATTGGTGCTAATGTCTATCTGGTCTAAAATTTAGGTGATCTAAACTATTGTCCGAGTCTATGTTCTTACCTATGTTTGATTTCTAAAATTTAGCTTATGTGCTAATTTTTTTATGTGAATAGTAAAGTAGGAACCTGATCTTTATGATAAACTCCTGTGAATCGCCTTCTCTTTTGGGAGTAGTTGTGAAACCTATGTAATAACTATCCTCAAAATAAGTAGCTCAAAAAAATGTGTTATCCAAAGCATATACATGATATTCCAATATAATTTACAAACATAACATCAAAATGTAAAAGTATTTGAGCATAAGTAATTAATGTAATATGTATGTTACAATCTAACATTACAAAAGGGTGTCAAGATATATGTAAATCAATGTGTATAACAACAAATCTATGTAACTAGCTATGGGGATGGGGCATGCCATCCATCAAAACACCCAAGTAGGAAGGGTAGATGCATGATGTCCCTCATGGCATCAAAAACTGGTGTGTGTAACAAGTAAATACAAGTGTCAGGTGTAAAAACATATAATGAAGCATACATACAAAACACATGAGGCATGCAAAGGTATGCTAATGAGCCAAAATATAAGGGACATGGGCACATGTCACTAAATCTAAGATTAAATACATATAATGACATGTTAAAATGTCCACATACACATGTACCAATCAATTTGGCTTATAGCTAAAGAATAATGGCATATTCAAATGCCATCAAAGATGGAAGAAATATAGGATACATAATCAAGTCTAATCTAGGAAAAACTAGAAATGAAAGCATGTATAACTATGTAGTACAAATCTATGTAGATGCTAGGATGCATATATACTGAGTCTGACTAGTGAAAATTGATAAAAATATGAGGAATGAGTAGAAATTATAAATATTAAGATAAATCAATGCTTAAATTGAAATGTATTATATGTAAAGATAGAGCCTAGTAGTAAAAACTATGTAAGAGATTCCCTTGAATGGGCAGATGTATCAAATGTATAAATCTTGATCAGTGTATATGCCTCCAGTGGGTAGATGATAGCTAGTCTGGATCAGTGTATTATATTGGAGTCCTACATGTAATTTAGAACCACTTAAAAAGAACAAGTGAAACATCTATGTATGATAAAATTGACTATATTAGGATAGCTAGCAATATGAAATATCTGGCAAGTAGTAAAAATGTAAACATAACAATGCATATAATCTATAAATTTTATGTGTTTAAAATATTTGGATGTTTTTGTATTTTTAAATGTTATATTATTTTTTTGTTTTTTGAGTATAAGCTATGTAAAAGAAAATTAAAATAAACTATATACAAGGAGTGAAAGATAGAAGGAAGTATGTACGAGTAGGAACCATAATAACCAATGAGTCTCATGGGAGACTCGCTATCACCATGACCTATATTGAATTAGGGAACTATGAATATGTGTGCAATGTGAAATGGAAAATATGAGCCCATGATATGATATAATATATAATGTAGGTTTGAATATGCATGTGTAGTGATGCTATGATGATGTGTCACTAACTATGATGCCCTATGAACTATAGGGGTCTTAGGAACTCATATGGTAGAAGAAGAAGCTATAGGTGATGTAAGTACCCTATGATGAGAACCTAATAAAACTAATCTCAATGTAAACTAAGTATAGGAAGGTCCTTTAAATCTATGACATATCGTTGACACATGGTTCTCTCTAGTAATGGTCTTTATGAGAGAATATGTGTACGTGTAGATACCATAAGAGTAAACTTAGCCTACAAAAATGACTATGTTGAACAATATGATGTATTTATAGGAGATGTAATCTCTATTATAACTGATAACCATGTAACATCTAGTAATGGTGTTAGAATTATAACTAGTGTCTATGCTGAAACTACCTATGGGATGGGTAGAGGATACTCATATGGGACACCCTCAACCTTAACCACTCAATCAGCATGTATATACTTTAGGCATTAGTGTAATTTAGATGAGATGGTGCATAGCTTCTATAACCATATCCTACCCAATAATATATCGAATGCACATGCACTAGGTACTACTTGGAATCGAGTGGCTATGTGTGTTGGTCCCACCTATAATGGAAACATAATCTCCCTGAAGGAGTTTTGAATGTGGTTGCTAAAACCAATAATGATTGTATCTATGGGGAATATATCCTACTCTATGTAGCCCAAGTGTTGTAAGAGTGTCATGGTGCACATGATTATGCTTTAATCATTGCCAAACATAAAATTGTGAATATGATGGTGGTCTATGTATGCTCGTATGAAGAGCGCATGTAAATATGTGTCATCATCCATAATCTTCTGATCTAAAAAAGTGATAAGTGGTATAGGTGGAAATGTAGTGTGATACATGCCTATAATTTTATGTAGTATATGTGTCTCCTCTATAACTGTGTGATAGGAATCTGGTGGTTGATGCACCTAGTATGTATAGTGAACACCTGATGTGCCCACTACCTCATTTTATATGTGTCTTGGGAAAGGATATAAAAATATATTTAGTGCCTTCGACTCTATTTATTCTTGTTTCAGTGCCTCTATGGGTGTGACACATGAATAACATTAGCCTCAATTAGATCTTATATCTTTTGCTTTAGGCTAATGCATCTATTTGTCATGTGGCTTAGTGCCCTGTGATACCCACATAATGCATTTGAATCATAACTATTTCGAAGAGGCCATGTTGTATCAACCTCTTTAATGGGAGGGAGAGATATGACATGCATTTTGATAGTTGTATAACCTGCATTGGTGACTCTAAAATATTATTGAAGACTCTACGCTGAGGAGTGGATAAAACCAATTTAGGAAATGGATCAAAACTTGTGTTGACTATTGCCTTTTGATCACTTTTGTTTTTGGTGGCCCTTACCTTACATGGAGGTTTGTTTTAACTATTAATAGTTGATTCTTATCCATTTATCTACTTGAGTTTGTCCATTGATAAAAACTTAACCTCTGTTTCTTTGATTATGTGACACATATTGGCAAATGTAGGAAATTTCTTAAACAAGATAGCTTCATGCAGTGTTGGTTAGAGAATTTATTTAAATATATCCTGAAGCGATCTTTCTACCATGGGGCTAGTCAATTTGGATACTAGTATGTTATATTGTAATACATAATCTGTGATAGGCTCTTTTGATTTTTTATTTAATTGTGCCACTTATGCATATGATATCTTATCACCAATGTTGATACATAAGTGTGCTAGGAACATGTTGTCTAAAGGATTAAATGTTATAGTAGATTGATTGAGAAAATCATAAAACCATTATAAGTAATAATCCTTGAGACAACATGGAAATAACTTCATAATAAGCCAATCATTAGACATATAGTCCAAGCATGCTACATGAAAGGATTTAAGGTGATGCTCTAGGTCACCTTGCCATCATATAATGTGGGCTTGGGTTCCACAAAACCAAATGGCAAAGGATTTACCACTATGTGATGTGCCAAAGGTGTATTCAAGATAATGTTGGAATCCAAGGCATATGATGGCCTAGTTTTTCCTTTATTGAGATGTAACACATTAGATTATAGAGTGTGAATCTCATACATAAGGGATTGTACATCTAGAGTTGAAGAACTAGCCAAAAGTGGTGTAGCTATCACTGATGGTTGAATGACAATATTAGGTTATGCTATCTGAGTTAGTTGCGTTGGCCCCATTGGAGTTCTAACAACATTATTAATTGGAGGGGTTGAAAATTAACCATTATTTATCTTATTCTTAATTTACAATATGTCCTATATAATTTGTGCATGATCAAGGGGCTATTACAAAATTCTATCTCTAAATCCTTGTAATACCTCATCTTTGTTTATAATTATATCATTATTGTTAAGTGGAGGGAGTGTGTCCTAATTCTCAATGTGGACCTCATCTTGCTCTTGTTTGTATTGTTCATCTTCAGATGCATTGTCATTCAATTCCACATAATTAGGGTGTGAAGGATTCATAGTTGAATTTGTAATAGGTTCCTTTTCCTTGTTATAAGATCGAATAACAGGAATCTGAATATGCTCTATAGGATTACCACCTAGTTTAGCACTTCTTAATCGAAGGGAGATAGATTTTTTAGATGGCATATAATAAAGATATTGAAATAAAGCTAGTAAAATAGAATATATGAATTTTGAAAGATTAATAGCAACTAATGAAAATAGGAGAAAAAGGATAAAAACCCTAAGAGCATCTAGGGTTAAGGTTTTTAAATCTAGGGTTTCTTTGCACCAATTTAAATTATATGTAAAATAAATTAAAACCCTAATATGAAATTGATTTAATTTAGCTAGTTTGTCTTAAAAAAATTAGAAAAATAAGAAGTACGCAACCATAAATTTTTGCACAAAAAATTAGATTAATGCAAGCTAGGGTTTGGAGTAATATTCAAACTAAGACATGTTCACCAAATGATTTAACCTTTTAAGGTTTAACTATGTAAATCTTATGTGTAGATTAAAACACTGAGATGTCTAAATCAGTTCAATAATATGAAATAATTAAGTACTAATTTGTTATGACATTAAATAATAATAAATAGGCTTAATTAAAAACTTATTTGGAAAGTGACTATCACAAATGATCTAGGTTCTAAAAATGGGTTCTTGCTAGTTCTGAGTGTTGTCAATAGGATTATGTGATCTATTTTCTCACTAAATAATAGTGCAAATTCAAAGATAATCCGTTGGTTTGGCATTATTGTAAGGAAGGGGGAATTAGTCCATATTTGGAAAGGCTTAATGGTTTCAATGAAAACTTGTCTGAGTAATTTGTGAGATCTTGGTTAAATAGGCAAGTCACAGTGGGTGGAATTAGTTTTGAAATCTCTGAAAAGGTGATTTATATGGCCACAAGAATGTCCATGTAGGGTATAAAACTTCAAAGGAAAACTAAAATTATGGATCTCTCAAGCCACAAATTGTTTCTGGGTGAGGGAGAAGAACTCGTCCCATACCAAGGAGGATTCGAGCGTGCTAAACTTCTGGAGCCATGAGATGGGGTGTGCTTCATTCTCATGAAGTACTTCATGCTCGAAGGTCAATTTACTAGGTTCTACAACTACCACCTCCCTTTGTTAAATCACTTCAAGTGCAATGTTGTTATTAGTTTCCCTTTTTACTTTCTCTCCTCTTTGGAACACTCTGTCCTTAGGGTGAGAGCTAAAATGGCTAAGAAGCTGGATATGAACCCTATCCCCCTATACCAGGGGCTGATTTTCTACTTATACAACTTTCACTGAGCCCTGGAGCCCTCTAAGAATATCAGAATGGATAGTGAAGACATTCCTTCCAACCTGGTGTCTGGTGACGCTATTGATGAGTCCTATTTTTCCCCTGCTCCTACCAAAATAAAAGATGTTTCTTTCTCCACCCTTGAAGAGACCCCTATTGATACCCCCAGATCCTTTTTGAGCAAAAAGGGTAAGAAGAGAAAGGTTTATGAAGAGGAAGAAAATATTAGAGAGACCAAGGAGGGGAGCCACAAAAATCTAGGTAGGGCCATGAGGGGCCAAGGTGGTAAATCTTACAAGTCTTCCAAAATTAATAAGGATTCTCCTCTGGAGTTAGAAGGTCAGGGTGGATTGCTGGTAAACCTACCCCGAAGGCCAGATTGATAGATTACTCAGAAAATGATTCAAAAGAAGCAACCCAAGAGGAAGAGTCTAAGGAGCTGGAAATACAAGAAATTTTAGAGGACACTAGAGGGAAGTAGGAGACTAGGGATTTTAAGGTTACTGAGGAGTAGGGTGCTGACACTATGGAAACTATTGACAATAAGGGGAAAATTTATGTCGAGGAAGCGAGTGAGGATATTGAGAATGAGGCTGATTGGAAAGCTAAAATTGGGTCCCTGAAGGATTGTATTCAGAGGCTTGAGTAGAATTTCACTAAGGGAATCTGGAATACAATTCTCCTGAATATGTCTATGCTGAAAGAGGTGGGCAATACTGGGCATGCTAACAATGTGGAGAATACTGAGAAACTTAATGATCTTGTCAAATCAATGGTTATGTAAGGAGAGTCTTCTCTGATTCTAGCCTTTTTGTTCCTTGTGTTTTGTTTCGGTGTCTGTTGTTCTCGGCTAGTGCCGTCGTCTCTCGGAAGGCATATTTTGTTTCATTGCCTTCTTGTCTTTTTTGCTTTGTAATGGGTTCGGCCCTTAGTTTACCACCTTACCTTATCAAAAACATCATGTTGCTGTAGTGTCCTTAAAGTGTCATTAGTGTCCCCTTTATAGGTTTGTTCCTATTTTTTGGGAGCACATGTACCCATGTTTTTATGTCTTGTTATTGCATGCATGAAATTTGGAGCTCTGTGTTGTGCCTAGAAAACTTGATTAGTATGTAGATCCTAATCTTCTTTGTAAGTATAGAATAATAAATAATTGCATATTCATTAGTAGGATAGGTTGGACATCCTCAACACCCCATTATGAAGAGATTTACCTATATAACAATACTTTGAAGAGGCATCAAGCCCAATGTAGTTCTCCCACCTAGTGCTTGATGCAAGTGCAAGTGAATGCTAGAATGAGAGTGGACTTGGATGCCTTGAATGTGTTTGAGCTTTGAAATAATTGAAATATGGGTTTAAGGCTATTGTAGATGGTAGTATGCATAAGTAGGGTAGAATAGGATCAAATACCTTAATTTTACTCAACTTGTCTTTTGTTTGAATAAGCTTTTGCATTTATTTTCCATATAGTAAATAGATGTCAATTAGACTTGTATTTATAAAGATTTGTAGCTTGTGTGGATAAGAAAATATGATTAAACCAACCATAGGAGGGGAACACATTTGAAAAAGTATCTTTTCAGGAGATTTAGGGCTAAAGACAATATCACAATGTTGGGGACACTAGCACCATGTGGTTGTAGTTTCTCAGATGTGGCGCTAATGTCCACTTGGTAGACTGCCAGGAAAACTAGGCTGGAATCTAAGAAAACTTTTTTAGGACTATGTTTTGGCTGAATGTAGGTGTCTATGGTCTGCACAATGATTGGAAAAGTGTGGCAAAGGCTCTAGGATAAGTCTAGGGCTAATCTAGGAATATGATAACTCAAGGAACACTCTTAGGATCGAATTACCACTTTTAGGTGATTACATTTAGATTATATTATTTGAAATATGATCACATATACATATATTTGATATCTAAAATATAAAACTATAAAATAAGGTCTGCCAAAATGTCTTAACCATATCCATAATCAATAATGGCCTTTCAAATATATTTTTATTTCAATTAATAAACCATGCCAACCAAAATGCTATTATCACCTTAAACTGACTATGGGGCCATATGACAAGACAACTATGAAAAGTGAGGATGACAAGCCAATATCTGTAAAGAAATGCTTTTTAGGTAACTTATCATTATATTTATTCATTTCAATCTAGATGACTGTAAATGCAAACAACTAATCTGAGTCTTATATTTTATTAAGAGAACATATCTATAACAGTTGTAAACTCTATTATAGAAATGCATATGTATTCAAGCATAAATAAGTTGCTCTAATATATATGTGATAATTTAATAATTTTTCTAGTCATTAATGCAAGATATTAACATAAACGAAGCTCTGGTAGTCAAAATATTGGGATGAGAGGTTGGAAATAAAGGTATAGACAATTTTTAAGCTATTTTGCTTGTGATTGCAAGGTATGGATTTACAATTATTTTATTCGAAAGCCTGAGAGTAGTTGTTTGCATGCATAGTAGTCTGTCTTAAAATGAATAAATATAATGATAATGTCTTAACCATATTCATAATCAATAATGGCCTTTTAAATATTTTTTATTTCAATTAGCAAACCATGCCAACTAAAATATAATTAATACCTTAAAATTATTATGTCTTAAGTCACAAGTGGTCTTTAACTCATTTTAAAAACTGAGTAAAATAAACATATTCTTCCTTATATATGGGTTTAATGACTATAAAACTTAATAATAAATCAATTTCAAACCTAATGTTTATTTTTTGTCTAGCATTGGATGCAATGTAGGTGGAATTAAAGCTATGGGATCGAGGTTTATAATTTGCCCCATTTTTTAGTAATTGGCACCAACATATTGAGGGGCCCCATGGAAAAATTTAATGTTTGTCCAACACGTCACCCTGGGATTAATTTAAGTTGCTTGAATATATATGTGATGATTATCTCATTTTTTCTAGTCATTTATACATGCTATTGGTAGAAGTGAAGCTATTGGTCCAATATAGATACTTATAATTCATTACACTATAGATACCTAAAATAAGTTTGGTATAAAATAAAAATGGAATGCCAAAATATACTTATGCATATCCATAATAGAGTTTACAACTGCTATAGACATGTTCTCTTAATCAAACATAAACAAAAATATAAAAATTACCTCGTAATCATTTATATACTCTGCATTATCTTCAAAAAACTTTCTCAAAACCCTGATAAAATAATCTCAAAATTAATCACAATTTTTTTGTCCTTCTTCGATCAACCTCAGATTTTAGATGCCTAAATTTCAAATTTCAACATGCCAATTTTCTTCATTTTGTTCTTGATAATTGTTATTTGTATTCTCTTCAAAACTTGTTGGACTCAGATCTAGTATTGCAACACTATAGTGTGTTTGAAGAATTATTAGTCAATCCTCTTCTTTCAGATGTTGACTTCCAAATTTCTAGAGCTCTATCAATGGAAAATTGAGGACATTGTATCTAGTTATATAGATCCTCTAGTAAGTCTCCAATTTTTTTCAATCTTTTTTGTTAACTTTGACTTAAAAAATGACAATACACTAAAAACTCTCTCATCTTCCATTGAAACTAAAATCATTATTTGGCATAAATGAACAAGATTAAAATATTTTGAGATACCATCACATAGTATCTAAAATTCCATCTTCAAAATCATGGTCCAAAACTTATTTTGTAAAATTGAAAAAACTACTCCCGTAGCTTTTAAAAATCTAAAATTCCTTTAGTTTGTTTACCATTCAATTATACACTCTTACAAAAGTGTTAGGCCAAGGTTTTGATTTTATTCTAAAAATATGATGAGCTAACATTTTTAAAATATTTGGGGTACATCAAAATCATGGATTCTAATACTTCATCCCAAGGAAAATGATATCTAATATCTAAAGAGAAACATTTTGTAATTTCCTTCAAGGTATAACTTATAGAGGATACAACCTCAAAGAATTGATCCCTTGTAATAGGAACTTATTTGAGTCTATTAGATCGAACAATTGTGTCAAAAGTGTGAATTATGGTCTGTACCCAATTTATACTAAGTACTACACATGATCTTACCATATGTACTGCATAAAAAGAGTCTTAGAGCCTCACGATCATACTATATTTTGTTTTTGAATGTTTAAGTAATAATTATATTCTGGTTGACATGGTTTGTTAATCAAAATAAAAAAATATTTGAAAGGCCAATATGGATGTGGTTAAGACATTTATAGGTAGACCTTATTAAATAGTTTATAATTTTAAAACTATGAAAATATTTTGAATATTTTTTCTAGTTATGTCATCCTCATTTTTCATATTTGTCTTGCCCTATGGCCCTATAGTTGGTTTATGCTCTATACTCTAATTTTTTGTCACTATTTTTGTTATACTTAGTTTATTATATTATCTAGTTGGTCTTTACCACATACTTATTTAAAAAAAAACAAGAAATTGATTTCCTTTGAGAAATAATGACATGAAAGATACTTATTTTAAACAATGCACAAAAAACAAACTAAATAAATGCAACATATTGCATTTTGTTTTTAAATGTTTGAGATAATAATTATATTCTAGTTTCAACATGATTTGTTAATTAAAATAAATAAATATTTGAAAGGCCAATATGGATGTGGTTAAGACATTTTGGCATAACTTATTAAATAGTTTATAATTTTAAAACTATGAAAATATTTTGAATATTTTTTTCAGTTATGTCATCCTCGCTTTCATATTTGTCTTTCCCTGTGGCCTCATTGTTGGTTTATACTCTATACTCTAATTTTTTGTCACAATTTTTGTTACACTTAGTTTATTATATTATCTAGTTGGTATTTTGAGAGACTTAAAGAGCTATGTACTCAATTTATACATAGTCATTTGGCCATCAAATTTAGCACTTGAAAAGGACAAATTTAATCTTTAAAAAAATAACAAATTTAATCATTAAAAAGAAGGAACTGTAAATAATATCTTGACTTTAGACTTCTCATCCTAAAATCTATTTCTCCATTATTTTTTTAATTAATACAAATTACTTCCTATAAAATAAATCTACGTAAGTGTTTCAAAATGCTTAAAATCCTAGAACCACGAAATCCTAAAACCTAAATTCATATAACTTCATTATTATATTATCTAGTTGGTATTTTGAGAGACTTAAAGAGCTCTGTACTTGATTTATACATAGTCATTTGGCCATCAAATTTAGCACTTGAAAAGGACAAATTTAATCTTTAAAAAAATAACAAATTTAAGCGTTAAAAAGAAGGAACTTTAAATAAGATCTTGACTTTAGACTTATCATCCTAAAATCTATTTCTCCATTATTTTTTTAATTAATACAAATTACTTTCTATAAAATAAATCTACGTAAGTGCTTCAAAATGCTTAAAATCCTAGAACCACGAAACCCTAAAACCTAAATTCATATAACTTCATTTATATTAAAGTTTTATTCCTTTATGGTCATGGGAATCACAAAAAAAGTGTTAATTACAAGAGGAGGCCAAGGAAGAATCTAAGAAACCAACAATGAAGTACAATCCAAGTAAGAAATACAAGCTTTACATGTCATGGGAATCGTCAAACAAGTGGTAATTGTAAGAGGAGGCCAAGGAAGAGTTAAGTAGCTAATAATGAAGTACAATCCAAGTAATAAATACAAGCCCTACATGTCATGGGAATCATGAAATGAGCAAAAATTTCAAGGAGAGGCCAATGAGGAGTCTAAGCAGTCAACAATGAAGTACAATCTAGGTAATAAATACAACCCATACATATCTACACATGTTTTCACACTTTTAATGAATTTTGCTATATTTCAAAGGATTTGAAATATTGCCATATTATTTTTTTCATTAGATATTTTATTGAAGTGTGAAAACCCTTTTTTATCTTATATTAAAACCCTTAATATTAGATATAATTTGGTTATCACATAGGATTCTTTGTTTAGTAACAAGATCAATAAAATCTTTGCATTTGTTTGGGATTGTTTGCTTAGTAATGAGATCAATAAGACCTAAAAAATATTATGAATGTGTGTTTGGGCATTGATGTGGTGGTTATTTTTTTAAGATTCGCACACACTTGCTTAGGGTTTAGGTTTGGGATTTGTCTATAGAAATTCTTATTCATGTTGTCTTTTATATCTTCCTTACTTAGATTTATTCATTTAGTAAAGTGTTTAAAATGGTTGGACTACCCCCAATTTCATAGGGCAAAGCAAAATATCCATTCTAAAAAATTTATGGTATCCATTGATCATAATCGTTATTTCACGTCAAGCATATTTTCCCCATGAATGTTTTTAGGGAAAGGGGTTTCATTTAGATTTTTTTCCATTATTTCTTGATTTGAATGTGATGCTTGATTCACTAGCTATTTATAAGTTTTTTTAAAGAGATAATATAAATCACCAATCAATTTATACCAACATAGTGATTTTGCCAATGGAATTATACCTAAACTCTAATATTTTCTAGGAATTTATAGTAAGTAAGCTCCAAGAATTTGAATGGAACCACTAGGGTATGGCTGGGGCTATGTAGGGTACTTAAGCAAACACCTAGAAGGCTAACTGGATTAGGGCATTATGGGATACTCATGACCTATAGAGGCTATCTAGTTTTCTAGCTTAAACCAAACTATAGGTAGAATCCTAAACTAGGTTAGGGCTATCATGATCAAACACACAAAGGATGTAGGTATCTCTAAAGGATATAAATATAATAAGGAAAGAAATTCAATGCGTAAAAAATGAGAAAACAAGCTATTCGAACAATATAACACTAACAAACTTGAAATGCATTTTAGAAGCTTGAAATTATATTAATTGAAATATGATTTTGGAAAGGAAATGATGTTTTAAATAGAGAGATATAGGGAGCATATAGTTTCATAAACTTAAGATAATGCCTTTATCCAAATGAATCTATCTCTAGCATGTGAATGAGTGATGGAATGCCATTTGAGCCAAACCAATTAATCTAAATGAACACAATAGCATATACCAAGAAAGATAATGATTCAAAATCAAGAAATCTTACACAATGAAATACATTTTTGAAAGGGAAAGATGTTTTCAAGGTTGAGAGAATGCATATATTTTTGAATCTACTCTAAGCATGTATACAACAAGCTAAAATAACACATAAATGGTAAACCTTAACATATACACTACATTACAATAATGAAATTTCACTTTGCATAACAAAGTGCCCTAAGATCAATCTCAAAAATATTGTGTACATGTTTTACCAACCAAGAATCCAGGATAGGAAGTAATGAAGGGTGAAGACTAAGTTGTATGTGAGCTGAGTCCAAACCAAGAGCCAATAGCAATAGAAGAGGTGAAGGAGAAGTTGAAAACTATGAGACAACCAATGTAGACAACACAATAATAGGTAAAATGGAGATTGAAGAATCTATAAGCAATTAAAAATCCTTAGGAGCACTATAGAGAGTAAGACAAACCATCAAATCAATTAGTAGAACATTAGGGCATCCCCTATTACAATAAAAGCCCAAGAATGCCAAGTAAGCCCAAGAATATATGTAAAATTTTGGACTAATGTTTTTATTCATATTATTAAATACGAATAAACTTTGGTATAACGTCTATGAAGCTAAGTTTTCAACATATCAAAGGACTCTATCAATAATTAAATTCATAAGATCTTAGCCTAAGGTTTTACTATATTAATAAATACTATTAAAACCTTAGGATAAAAACTTAGGTTAAGTCTGTGTTATAGTAAAAAGGACCCTTTTAGTATTAATATTGATATTACACCATTGGATCAAGGTGATCTGAGTGAACATAGACCATTGATATCAATCTATGGGGTCGAGTGAGATTGGTCCCATGGATTAGGATCTTTGGCTTATCAGGCCCATCTTGCACCATCTGATTAACTTTGCTTGATTATATATGGGTCATTAATCCTATGAAAAAGCATAATGTTTAAGTTAGGATTCATAGATATATGGAACTTAGGACAAAATCTTAATACTAAGGTCTTGTTTATGTTTGTAAACATGAATGAGACTTTAAGACTAAGATTTTAGTCTAGGTTATAACAAAAGGACCATGCATATAATAAAGTTGGACCATGCTTAAGATAAAAGGGAATGAGGAGGCTTGGGACATAAAAGAGACCCAACATATAATTTTAGACTAAGGTTTGGTCATGTTAAAAAACATGACTAAGCATTAGTATAACAAGTGAGCTAAGTCTATAACATGTTTAAAAGTGTTCCCATATAAAATTGTTCCCTCCAATTTTGAATTTGGTCCAAAAGAACCTGAGCTAGGGTTTCTTTAGCAAGGTTTTTAGAAAGTTTTAAACATGGATTTATCTTAACTTTCTACAGACCAAAGTCTAGTAAAAGGCTAAATTAGGATTAACCCATAAAATTTAGACACAACCCATTCAATAAGTGTTTCATCAAACCTACGACTTAAAATATGAAGAAAAAATGTTATCAAACTTAGATAAGGTCAAACTAGAGCCATGAACAAATAATCCAATCGAGTGAAGGTGTGGATGATCTTCAAACATGGATAATGTGAAAACAAATTAATGACACTATGATCAAGTAAATTTCAATTATAATGTACAAATTTACATAATTTGACACAAGGGTCCCCATTTTTTATAAATAGGGGTATGTTGACCTCAACAAATGGTGAATTTTAGGGGAAACATAGCAATATGTTAGAATTTAGAGACTCTAGTTCAAATGAATAACTAGATTACTTATTCCACTTGATGAGTGTAATTATCAATATCAGTTCATGGTTGAAATAACTCTTGTACCTACAAAATTAGGATCAAACATTAAAACCTAACCATGTCGTGTATGTGCATTTATTCCATTTACTATTTTCCATGGGATTTAGGGAATAACTTCTAGATTTCATGAATTTAACCATTAACATTGACTTATAACATGTTTGGATATCCATTAAGAACCATGATTTATCTCAAGGAAGGCTTGGGAATTGGTTTGCTACCAACCAGGTATCTATAGCCCTGATAGATATGCATTTAGTTCCACTCAAGGTCTTACTCCATTACCAACCAGGCATCTATAGCCCTGGTGGAGATTACCAGAATCACCTTTGCTTGGATTTTTTTTGATTTTATAATAAGCTCTTATTTTTCTATCTTTTTAAGATTATTTCGGCTTTCTAGCAAAGGTTGGAAACTAGGCTAGTTAGGTTTAGGTATTTGGTCAAATGTTTGATCCTCAGACAATCACCTAAGGTTAAAACCTTTGTCCCAAGAAAAAATGTTTGTTAAGTGCAAGCATGATCGTGTCTTAATAATTCAAATTTCATTCCATATGTGAAATCCTTATTAAAACCAAGCTTAGATCAAAACAAGATTTAAAATGTTATGAAACAACCAACCTATCCATTAGTCCTTACAATTTTCTCTAAATTGTAACATTAAGCTCATATTTCAAACCCATGGTCAATATATGTTTAATATTCATACTTACATTCTTTAACTATGTATTTCTTGAGTATTTTAGTGAACTTTGAGCTGAAGGCTATCCAAAATGACTTATTACAAGCAAGCACTAGAAAAGAGAAAGTATAAGCATAAACAAAAAGTAGAAAGTAAAAAAACAACAAACAAATATATACAAACTTATGTAGAAACCAGGGACAAGAAGGAAAAAATAGAAAGGAAATAATCTATACTACCCATACTAACTCTAACTATCCTTATAGTTTACTCCATGAAGACCCCAGGGGGAGAAATAGAAAAGTAGTGCTTAAGGTACTACCCATTAGTGGGCAATGTGAACTTTTCTTGTAGGTTTTTCAACTTAAAGTTGTTCTCTCCAAGTATCTCAACAATTTGGTAGGGACCTGTGTAAAAATGTGTAAACTTCCCATGTTTACCTTTAGGCTTAGATGCCTTATCCCAAAGAACTAAGTCTCCTTGCCTAAACACCTTTATCTTTGATCACTTGTCAAACCACCTCTTCATTGTGGTTTGGTGCATGCTAAAATTAGTAAAATCTTCTTCTCGTGCATCTTTCATCTAGATAATGTCAATAAAAATTAAGTTTGTCAATTCTTGATCATCCTCTATGTATTTCTGCATAACTTGTATGTTGGTTATTTGATGGTGATGGGAAAAATGGGATCTTGGCCATACAATAGCAATATTGGAGAAACTTTGAGATCCTACTTGATTTTAAGTTTGTTTACCCAAAGGGCATACTTAAGTATCTCATGCTATGTACTAGTCTTGTCTATTTTAGAATTATTTATTACTTCATCAAGTTCTTATTATTAGATTTAGATACCCCATTACCTTGAGGATAATGGTTAGATGAGAACTTGAGAATGATGCTATTATCATATGACCATTGTATCATATCTATGGATATAAAAGAAGATCCATTACCATAGACTAGAGATATAGGTGTCCCAAACCTGGTGCATATGTTTTCCTCTAAAAAATTGATCACTTCTTTGGTTATGCACTTTTTGGTGGCCATTGATTCATTCCATTCTGTGTAATAGTTAGTAGTAGTTAGAGCATATTTGTAACCTTATGATGAATTGGGGTTGATTACCCCCACAAAATATAGTCCCCACTGAGCAAAAGGTTTATCTTCCATAACCGACTGTAGGGCATGACTGCCTTAGGCTCTTTTGTGATAAAGACTTGACATGATTGAAACTCCCTTACATGCTTGTGGACATCCTTAAAGATTATGGACCAGTGGTAACCAAATCTAAGGATTTTATGAACTGTTGTCCCTCTAGACAAATGTCCACTTCCTAGCTTCTCATGAAAAGTGCTCATGATTTTAGTTGCTTTTCCTTTGGATACACATCTCAAGTAAATGCCCTCAAATTTTATTCTATGCATCAATCCATATTTAATTAGGTAGTGGGTTGCCTTGAGTCTTAGGTCTCTTCTTTTCTCCCATGTCATTCCTATATGATAATTGTCATTGATCAGTAGATGGATAATAGGATCATACCAATCATTGGAATGAAAATTTTACTGTTCAACCTACAAGATACTTAGCTTGGGGTTAGCATTAGAAATCAATTGAATTAGACCTTGACACCTTACCAATTTTGTAATCTTCATTTAAATGTCATATTCTTGAAGCACAAATATCCACTTACCTCTCCTTTCTCCCAATTCATTCTCACTTAGCATGAGCGTGGTGGCAGGGTCTGGCTAGATTGCATGCACTTTATTCCTAAGAATTTAATTCTTAAATTTATTTACTACCTTAACTAATGCACATGGTTGTTTATCAATTAAATAATAATTTAACTCAGAATTTTTAAAGTTCATGCTCATGAAAGCAATTAGATGATCACATCTATCAATTTTTCTGAGTTAAAACTACAATAATAGTATGATCAGAAGCAAAGGAATAAAGGTAAAAATATTTGGATAAGTTTGGACTTATTAGGACTAGAAATTGTCTAATTGCCTCCTTTATTTCCTTAAAAGACTTCTTGGTTTCTTCATTCAAAGTGATTTTTACATCTTTCTTGAACATATCATTTAACGGTTTGATAATTTTTGCAAAGCTAGAAATAAACTTTCTTACAAAATTAAGTTTGCCAAATAATGACTTAGGTTCTTTCCTGCTATTAGGAGGCTCTATTTTTGATATAGCATATTCTCTATCTTGGTCTATATATATTCCCTCCTTAGTGATAACATGTCCTAAAAGTTTTCTCTTAGTAACATAGAAAATACTTTTCTTTGGGTTGAGAGAAATCCCATACCTTTTACACCTTTCAAATACCTATTGTAAATGCATGATGTGGTCTTCCCTATTCTTAGAAAAGATAGTTAGATCATCCATGTATATAATAATTCATTTACGTACCAATCCTTGGAAAGCATAATCCTTGGCCATTTCGAATGTTTCCCCTACATTTATTAGCCTAAACGGCATTCTTTTGTAAGAAAATATGTCCCAGTTGGTAGTAAAAGAAGTTTTCATACTATCCTCTTGATTCACCAACACCTGGTTATACCCTAAAAACCCATAGAAAAAAGATATCATGGTAGAACTAGAAATTATTTGTATTACTTGGTTAAGATAAGGCAGGGGGTAATGATCTTTCTCAGATGCTCTATTTAGGATTCTAAAATCAATGCATAACCTGATTTCACCATTATTCTTCTGAATTGGGACTAAATTAGCAACCCAAGTGGAATGCCTAATGGGAAATACAATCTTGGCATCTAAGATCTTCTTGACCTCTTTGTATATTATTGGTTATAAGATCAAGTTGACATGGCTTTGTTTTTGTCTAAAAGGTTTGCAGTTTTATTTTAAAGGTATGGTGTGAGTTATGATGTTTGGATCAAAGATTTTTAGGTCATCATAAGACCATGTTATGATATCTTTATATGTGTTTAGAATTTCTTTGGCTCTTTTATTTATATACTTGTACATGTTGTACCAATATTAACGAGCTAAGGTTGACCTTGAAATCTAAGATCAATTACATTGTAATATTTTCCACTTACTTTGGGAGTCTTGGTAGCCTTAGCTAGTTTATCAAAATCAAAGAGTCTCTCCAAATATATCTTGCCTTTGAGGATCTTATTGTCATTCAATTGAATGACTTTGTCTTCAAGTGTGCTTTCAATGACTTCATCATCAAGGAGACTGGCTTCATCAATAATGTGACCCTCAAATATTCTTGAACTAGTCAGGAAATTTATGATCTATTGATCATCATTGAATACCTACAGATGGTTTACATTATCAAGGATGGAAGGGCAAGGAATTAGCTCAATACTAAAGTTTAGTAAGTCTTGGTCAGGCATAAGGTTGGCCACAACTGAGGCAAGCTCATCACCAACCTTATTTTATTCTCTAGGGATGGAAACAATATTAAAAGCATCAATAGACTCAAGTAAATCCTAGACTCTAAAATTATACTCTTGAGATATGATAATTTTCACTGATATTTACTCCTTATTTTATTGATTACTAGCTTTGAGTCACCATAAACTAGCAGTTCCTTAACCTTATATTTGATTAAAAAATTGTAACCCAATGATCAAAGCTTCATACTCAAGTAGATTATTTGTATAAGGAAACTAAACTCTGTAAGTATCATGATATTCTTTACCAATAGGGTTAGAATAATTCCTACCCCAGATCTAGAATTACACCTCACACCATCAAAATGTAAGTTTCACAAACCAGGCAAAGCATGATATGTCCTAGGGTCATATACCTTAGAGGTCTCAAGAGTGTAGATCCCAAACTCAACATAAACCATGTTCACCCTTTCATTGATTGCATTATATTTAGTGATCATATATTTCATTTTATGTTCTCTTTATATCCTGATTTGGTTGGGGACTCCCTTCCATGGAAACCACCTATGTGAATAGTTTGTTGACATATAATCATTCAAGATTCTATTCCAATCTTTGCTCAATAACATCCCATAAGCATCAGGGATGTCCACCACTTAGATATGTATGAACTATTATATCCTTAGCTATGAGGCAATGTGTATGTGAACATTCAATAATTCACCAATCAATTTGACTCTTGACTTATCTAATTAATTCACCACTCTATCAGAATTAATAGGAGTCAAACCTAATTGTTCACGAATACCCTTAGGCATTATATTTGTATATGCACT
Organism: Torreya grandis; assembly: GCA_037957365.1. Taxonomy (NCBI): domain Eukaryota; kingdom Viridiplantae; phylum Streptophyta; class Pinopsida; order Cupressales; family Taxaceae; genus Torreya; species Torreya grandis. Next base: position 1,401,490 of record JARHVA010002853.1, read on the forward strand.
AGAATATAATAAATAATTTTGTATATTTTTACCAAAGATCCTGACTATAAGTAGGAAGGGAGGAACATATACCTTGATTTTGTGTATTGAAACATTAGCATATGCAAACTTTTCAGACTTGATAGCCTTTTTGGACAAAGATTCCAAAAACTGATCTCTTTGTTTAGTAATTTATGCCAACTCTTGTAAGGTAATTTTAGTCTTGATATTCTTCATGTCCTCTACTATGTTATACCCAGTCCTCTTGGCAAAATTAGATGCATCAGCACTAGGGTTAGAAGTAAATCCCTTAGGAGGCTTTGGATTATTTTAAGAGGTAGTATCAAGGGGAGTCTTGAAGTTATTTGGAAAATTTGAAGTGGTGAATGGTTGTTTATGCTTGCTATTTCTCAGAGGATGTATTTTTTATAAATTGTTGAAAATCATGAATTTCTTCAGGAATATCCTCAGCCTCATTGTCCTCTTGAAAATGAAATTCAAATATCTCTACCATGAGTGTTGAATCAACAGACCTGGATAACCTTGAGGAAATAGATGTACCTACATCACAATCCTTATTAGGGACAAATTCAAAAGTATCAAATTCTTCTTGGAAGCCTTCAAATGGATTACAAAATTAAACATAATATATTTCCCCATGTTTATAATTACAATGAACTCTACAATAGTCAAGTAAAGCAACACTAGTAAGATTTATATCAGGCACATTTTTTCTAGTAGATGGTTCATTGTTCTTGTTGTTGTGGTAGTTATCATTATAAAATCTATTTTTTGGCCTATTGAACCTTTGAAAAGCGTAATTCCTACCATATCTTTCTCTATTATTTCTTACTTGCTTTTGATGCTGAAAAAAGTTAGTGTTAATTTTCTAAACCATATTGAGGATAGAGTCACTCTCATTCTTTGGAGTCTCAAAATTATGAACTTGAGTATTGATATTGGTTGTAGGCATTAAATATTTTTGATCCTATGGATTTGATCTATGGGTAGTATTGTTCAGGAATCCCAAGTTTGAGTAGGATGAGCATGACTTAAAGGTAGTTGGTTCAGGGCAGGCACATTTTGGTTAGCATTAGGAATAACATTTAGAATGGGTGAATGGGGGTTGGCATTAGGAAATGGTGTATGCCAATTATCCTTGGGGTTGTATCTGGTCATTAATAATCATAGCCTCAGTATAATCTAAAGCTAATGTGTTCATGGATCCATCGGCTCTCTTTATAAATACAAAAGTCATAGGGTCTAAGGCATCCTTATATATTTCCAAGGCTAAATCATTATCTAGTCTATAAGGAGATATAGTCCTATTGAACATTTTTTGGAGCCTAGAATTGAAATCTCTTATGGGTTCATTTACATCAATTTTCATTGTGGTGAATTTTTGGTACAAGATACAAGGACTAATAATTTTACCAAACTATTATTATAATTTTTATGGAGATTTAGAAACCAATCATATGCAACATCTTTAAAATTGAAAGGAAATAATCTACATGATACAACTTCATGAGTGACATTTAATAATCTCAAAGCAAATTTGAATGATTTAATATGTTCATCAAGCATTATAATGCCACTAGTACTAAATGTTGGCAAATATTTATTAGGATTGTGAGGCAGGTCATGTACCACACCTGTCACATTGATAAAAGAGCCACCTAGCCAAGCCATACAGTGGTAAGGATTAAACATAGGACCAACCTACATTGGTGAAGTTGGCAATGATTTTGAAATCCTACACTTACCTTTGTCCCACCTATCTCTTATATGGATGTCTAATTCAAATAGAGGTTCTGTAGTCTCTAAACATGACCTTGTTTTGATTTTTGGTAATTTAAGCTTGAGAACTTCAAATCCTATTTGAAATATGACAAATCAATCCTATATTTGTAGATAACAATGATTAAAAATTCACATTAAGCAAATTTTACAAAGATTCATATAAAGGATATAAATCTTTAACTAGGTTAGCTCAAATATGTGTCCTATTACATAAATATGACTAATCTTTACACATTTAAATTCAAATAAAATAAAATTTTCAAAGTATCTATAAATATCTAATCAAAACTTCCATTACTAACCTCAAACCTGATGGGTTCAAAAATCTAAAGCTATCTTCACCATAATTCAATATATGTCTTCAAAGAATATCAATATTTATCTAAATAAGCACAAAGGTTGATCTAAAACTATGAATATCACCAACCTTCACATGATTATGCTAAAATAAACACAAATATGTAAATATTAGACTCATTTTTAAATAGAATTCACAAAAACCAACAAAGATACTACAAATCTATAAAGAATTGGCCCTCTATCTAGCGATAGTGAAGCTCTGCCTGTTGATGCCTAAATTTGTATCATAGGTGCTAGGAATGTTTGAAGAACACTTCTCATTTTATAATTTAAAGAATTAAGTGCATGAGCTATAGGTTGTGATAATACTATTATCTATTGATGGAATAAAGGCAAAGTAAGTGGGCTGTTTCATAATATTTATAAATTTTGGTGGTTGGGAGCCACCTTGTCCTATATCTTTGCAAAGAATGAAGTAATATTAGATAATATTAGTGAATTATGATCAAAGATAATATAAACAATAATCTAAGATTAATATTTACAATGGTAATTAAGCTAGAGTGATCTGGTTAAAAAAATGCAAAAAGATGGGTAAGGCAAAAAAGAGATGTTGTTGATCTTCATCCCAAACATCATGAAAAAGTTAAAATGTCCTCCAAGTATGCACTTAAACAATGTATAATACAAAATATTATGAGATAAAATCTTACTACACATTAGACAAACATCTAAGGAATGAGAAAAATGCAAATAATAACTAAGTTCACTTTAAAGACTTACCCTATGAACAAACAACATTAGCCCAAATGTAAGAAAAATAAAGGAAATGAAATGAACTCAAGAAATTTTAGTCAACCTAAAATTAGCACAAGTTAACAACTCTAAAATTAAAATATGTGCACCGATATTTCAAAAGAACCATTAAAATTTGGAAATGAGAACAAGCAAGTGAGAGAGACAACCATAATAACAAATGACACAAATAAATATGGACAATATTTATAGAATTACTCAATTGCATTAATTGCTAAAAACTTTATACAAGTTTTTGGCTCAAAAACTCCCCCCCTTTATAAACGACAATACTCATTTTATATAATGCAAGAAAGTATGTCAGTCAGTCATATCCAATTACAAATGTACAAGTATAAGGACATTTGTCCTTTCTACAAAAGTTATAGAATAGACTAAATTTTTCCAAGTGGACTAACCTATACGCAATGTGCTTAAAAGTTGTACATTCCTTTACAAAAAAAAAAATATTCTATTTTTAAAATATCACAAAGTTCTACAAAAGAATATTTCTAACTTGATGTCCCTGTGTCAATGTAGTTCACTATTTTTGTTGAAGAATCTTCATCCTATAGTGTTGCTCAATAATGAACTAGAGGTCAATAATAGGATTTAGGAAGAGATCCTTTCCATGATCTTCTAGGTCTTTGAGGTCCTTCTCAAGTTTCTCTATTGCTTGTTTGATGCCCATGGAATCTCTCATTTTCTTTTCAAATGATAGAAATAGGCCCATGGTCCTCTTTTTGTCATTTATTTTTTGTCCTTACCCCTTACTTCGCACCTCCTGAATAAACTAAAAGGTCTTGTGTTTGAACTCTTCATCAGTTATAAAACTAAATGAGATAATGGCTATGGGTTCCTTAATCAAACTATCCAAGATATGCAACATTCTACCTTCCTTTTATTTGAAGTCCTTAGCCAGGTCCTCCATTCATTTGGCCCAGTTGCTTACGGCTCCAATCTTGTATACCAATATGGCCATATCCATATTCAAATTTTCTAATCTAATAGTCCTAAATTTAGGTACTAGGTTCTTTTTCAAGGCCTTGATCAAGTCTTTCACTAGATATCTTGAAGCCTTCCATTGGCCAACATGGCTTGTATCCTTAGTGATTTGATTTTCCATTACTTCCTTCCTAGTTCTAATTGATTTAACAGAATTAAATAGGTCAGTCATGGTCTCATCAAACTTCTTGAATCTATCTTACTGGATTGATAAGATAAAAAATTCCTTCATATTCTTTTTTTGTTTTAAGAGGCCCTTAATCATGGTTTGCAACTACTAAGATTGGGCCTAGGCTACATCAAGGATCTTTTCTTTGAATATCTTATCTTATCCTAGCTTTTTGCCTTTAATAGGGGTTAGACCTATGAATGGCTCTATATTTTGGAGGGTGAATTACTCATCTTCGACTATGGCCTTCTTTTCAATCACTCTTTACAGACTAGCAGTCTCTAGATTAAACTAAACTCCCACTAGTGATTGAGTCACTTTTGGACCATCTGGAGTTTTTATTTGTGTGCCACTTGGCTCTCCTAGAGCCATCATATTTTATTCTTCTTCATTTTGTAAAGCCATAATCCATGGATTAACCTCATCATGCACAGTTATATTGATAGACTTTGTTATTTCCCAAGGATGGTGTAGAGTAGGAACTTTATGCATTTTTCCATATAAAAACCATTCAGGGATGGTTAGGCTTTGTGACATGATATCTTCACTAAAGAGTTAACCTTACTTAAAGGATGATTAAAGGTTAGTCTAGTTTTCTTCTTTCTAATTGGAACTAATGCTAACTTAGATTTCCTTTCCAGGGTAGGTGTGGTATTATGGACAAAATACATTTTCACTTCTTTCCCCTTCTCTTCTTTTGCTTCCTCAACCTAAGCTTCCTCTACCTGAACATCTTCTTCATCTGATTGATAAGAACTAGATAATATTTATTATTCATCCTCTACTATTTCAATAGGATCCAATGCCACTAATTCAATGAATTCAATTAGTGACCTTGGTTCTTTAGGATGGGTTGAAGATGATGCTACCTCACCAAGTCTCCTTTCTTCAGGTCTCTATTTAATTTGTGCCCCAGACTTTGGGATCTTTATTTACAATTGTGACTATGTGGGAAGAGGTCTAGAGGATTGATCCCCCAAAAAATGGTACTACCTTGGTCTGAGTTACCATATATTGTCATTCCCTTTGTGATATCTCATCATTCTGGCCTTTGGGTTGATGTTTTAATTTTTTAATCTTGCCAAAACTTGGTGAAGGATGATGACTTTGTGTATATTGAGTCATAGACACAAGGTAGATGTTCATATGACACACTTATCATTTTTACTTTCAAATGCTCCACTACCTTTCCTTGGGGATCCCACTATCTTAGTTCATCATATTGTAGTTTGAAAGAGGTTCTATGTCTAAAAGCAACCTAAATATTATCCCATTACTTAAATATAGTCTTTCCAATGGTCATGGGTAGGGTATGCATCAGTCCTTTCCTATTGATTTTACACACACCATCTATACCATTGCATATCTGGTATGCTACCTCTTACTGATCTAAATTATCTGGCACATAGATTGGTAGCCTAAGTGGGGTCCCCATAATATTGATAATTATGCAATCTAGGTAAAACCATATGTCATTGATGGATTCAATTGACTTTTTGACCAAAGGACTAACTCTTTCCATTGGGTTTGTAGTTATGGCCTCAGTCAAGGTTGGATAGACACAGTCATAGATGAAATGAATGTGGTCCCTATGCTTGAATATATGCAACTTTGAGTAGAACTGGGATATTATTTATGTCCCTCAGGAGACCATCCTCTAAAGTTAGGGATCTTGGTAGTGGTAAGGAGGGCATATAACATGTAAGACATCATGTGGAACTAGTTCCTAGTTCTTTTCTTGACTAAAAAAATTTGCCTACATAAACATGTGCTAATAACCTTGCCAATGGGAGGGGTGAGTTCCTTATTAACCATAACATATACCATGGGCATTTTAGGAACCCCTTATCCAATGGAAGCACAATTGATTACTTTCTTATAAGCAATTAAACACAAAATTATACCAGAATGATTAAGTAACTAGAAACTTGAGACATCAAAGAATTTGAGAGACAATACACACTCTTGTATTAAATACTACTAGAAGAAAATACAATAAGGAAGATGCCACTTCTTCCTCCACCTCAAAGGCTTGCCACACCTCAAGACCTTCTTCCCTCTCTCTCTTTCTCAACCACAACCAACTCAACAACCTGAGTTGTTATCCCCTCCTTGAATGCTTCAGCTGATCTCCTTGACCTTACACCTGTAGATCTCCTTGACCTTGCTCCTTGCTTCAATGCTTTACTTGCTTGCTTAATTTACAATACATGCCTCATGGGTATTTAAATAGGATCCCATGCATACAAAAATAGAACTCTAATTAAAATAATTAGACATGCAACTCGTGACTATAATTAGCCCCTAAACATGCAAACACTCGCTTCACTTAACTAACTGTTCGTCAATAGCAGTTCTGGAACCGCCACAGGCGATCGACGTCGGTCCTTGTCTGTCTGGTGCTGACCGACGTCGGCCGACTCCCTGCCGATGCTGGTTGCCTTCTGTACTGCATCTGACCGACGTCGATCATGCTATCGACGCCGGTACTTCTGAAACTCAGCAACCTCTTCATGTCTGCAACAGTTGAAGCTTTTAGCTCCACACCCTAATAGGGCACAGAGATTTTATGAACATAAGTGGTGGTGGAATTTCCACATAGCCTATTCATTGAAGTCATAATTATTCTAATCCTAGGTCATAATTGGCTAATAAGGATGTTGTTATTGACATCAAAGAAGTCTTGATTTACATAATATAGCCATGGAGTGAGGATAGTTTTTAGGTCATTCTTCTTAGCCCATTTATTTATTCTTGCTACATCTACTTTGGGATTGGGTAACTTATAATAGTTCTCAAAACTAATGGGAGAAATATAAGCTATACTTTTATGAGTATGTTAATTGACTAGCAAACCCTTTTCAATCTTTGAATCTTTGAAAATAGGGGAGAGAACATCTATGCAGTGAAGTAACTCTGGTTTTACCACAATGTGATGAAGGCTTATCATTTAAATGACAACCAAGTTGTAGTGCCTCCTCTTGATTGATGTGTTCTTCTCATCTTCCTTGGTGATGGCAGGTAGCTCCTCAATCATCCATAAAATCTTGGACCAATTATTATCTTTTATGCTTAAAGCTACTACATTGAATTCTATGTCTATAAATATTATCCCCTTTGTGTCTAAGTTTAAATAGAGTTATGCACTTTTTCTAGTTGCCATGGCTGTTAGTTTGTTTAAATTACTCACTAACAATCTACAGTTCAATCCTAGACTTAATTTCACTTACTCAAATGATGATGTGATCTCTGAAACTCAATTATGATGAATTCTAGATCAAATTAGGGTTTTTGTAGATGTTAAGGTTCTTATATAGGTTCTTTCAAAGCTTTAATGATGGTAGATACTTGCACTAAAGTGAGTTTGTGCCTTAGATTTCATTCAGATACTTGTATTTATACCTTTTCCCTATTTGAGCCCATAAGATCTTTAAATTTATCATTTTATGTTTATGTGGCATCTATATGGCATTTATACAAAAAAATTTCTCATTAATATTTAAAAAGTAACCATTGTCTTTGAATTTTGATCCAAGTAGCTAAATTAATATTGATGTCTTCACGAACATCATAATATGTCCACATGAACATATTTTACAGGTGAATGAATGTCAATTTTAAATTCATCATCAAGGATCTTTCTTCTAAGCTTACCATTTATCACCTCCCAGTTTGTTATTTTTTGTGTGTATGCCACTTGGTGACTGCTCAATGCTTCTTTCCCTTTAAAAAGTCTACAATGATCTTGCACCATTAGATTATGGAGGTACGAATTAACATGGACTATTGATCTTTAAAAGGTGATTAAGTTTTAATGTGTACTAGGATCTAAGGTTATGCCACTTGGTAGTCCTATAGGTATTTTAAGCTTTACACCTTGTCAATTCTATCAACTCATGTACTTCTACCACATGAAAGCCTCATGTTAACTCAAAGTTTTGTTAGAAGGTCTTTTCCTAATATGATTTGTTGATCTGGATCTATTCACTAGATTGCATATTGTTTATCTATAAAAGGTGATCGATCTTTAAACTAGGGTCCATAGCTTGAATTTTCAATCATCTCTTTTGATCTTTAGGATTAATCTCATCTGGGTGAACATGGGCCATAGATCATGATCTAGGTAGTCGAACATGATTGGTTCCTATAATTACAAAAAGATTAAGTAAGCCCAAGAATATATGTAAAACTTTGGACTAATGTTTTTATTTGTATTAATAAAAATGAATAAAATTTAGTCTAAGGTCTATGAAGTTAAGTTTGCAACATATTAAAAGAACCTGTGAGTAATTAAAGTCATAACATAAGATCTTAGCCTAAGGTTTTACTATATTAATAAATACTATTAAAACCATAGGTTAAAAACTTAGGTTAAGTCTAAGTTATAATAAAAGGGACCCTTTTAGTCTTAATATTGATCTCACACCATTGGATTGAGGTGATCCGAGTGGACATGGACCATCGATCCTAATTCGTGGGGTCAATTGAGATTAGTCCCATAGATTAGGATCCTTGGCTCATCGAGCCCATCTTTCCCTGTTTGATTAACTTCACCTAATTAAATGTGGGTTATTGATCCTATGAGCAAGCACAATATTTAAGTTACGACTCAGAGATATATAGAACTTACGATAAAATGTTAAGACTAAGGTCTTATTTATGTTAATAAACATGAATGAGACTTTAGGACTAAGATTTTAGTCTAAGTTATAACAAAAGGACCATGCATATAATAAAGTTGGACCATGCTTAAGATAAAATGGGATGAAGGGTCTCAGGACATAAAGGAGACCCAGAATATAATTTTAGACTAAGGTTTGGTTGTGTTAAAAAACACAACTAAAAATTAGTATAAAAATTGAGATAAGTCTATAACATATTTAAAAGTGTTCCCACATAAAAATGTTCCCATCAATTGTTAATTTGGCCCAAAATAACTTGTGCTAGGGTTTATTAAAAAAGGGTTTCAATAAGTTTTAAACATGGATTTATCTTAAATTTATACAGACCAAAGGCTAGTAAAAGGCCAAATTAGGATTAAATCATAAAATTCAGACACAACCCATTCAAGAAGGTCTTCATCAAACCTGCAACCTGAAATATGAAGAACAAATATTAGTAAACTTAGACAAGTCAAACTAGAGCCAAGAACAAATAAGCCAACCAAGTGAAGGTGTGGATGATCTTCAAACATATATAATGTGCAAACATATTAATAACACTATGATCAAGTGAATTTAAATTATAAGGTACAAATTTGCACAATTTCACACAAGGGTCTCCATTTTTTAGAAATGGGGGTATGTTGACCTCAACATACCCATCCACTTTGAATTATTATTCTCTCTCTCCTCTACATAGTCTTCTCCACCCCAGATCCACCTGACTCACCTTCACTTATCTTAGAATCCCTAAGGACCTACCTAGACCTACCTCCCCATGACACCCCTCCCCTTCCGTGTGATTTATTACCTACCGACCTTATAATTATTAATGGACCAATTAATTGGCCATTGTGACTTTTAAACATTCAATATCATTTAAAATAATGTCTATTATTATTATTTTATTTCTTATTATTTATTTTACTATTTTATAGTTGGTAACTGTGTCAATTGGTCTTGGTGGCTTTTATATATTTATTAGCATTTAAAATAATATATATTTTATTATTTTAACTGTTATTGCTTATCTTCATTATTTTATGACCATGGCTCAAACTTTTGAAAGGTCATTAATGACCATTTCCATTGGGTTTAGCATGGAGGTATCATAGGAGGTATGGATCAATGATTTTGGGAAAAGGAGAGATTTTCTCTATCTTCATTGAAGGGCAGTATGGTGAGTTGGGTGAGAAGAAAGGAAAGTCAGGGGGTGGTTGGGGAGAGGGATGTATATGGAATAAGGGAGAGGAAAAAGAGGGTAGAGGGTAAGAATGGAGGATAAAATGGACCAGGGGTGAGGATAAATAAAATGTAGGGGTAAGGAGAGTGAAAATGCAGGGGGTTTAGAGCTTAGGTCTCAACTTTTGGAAATAGGTATTGAATTCTAGTTCAAGATTAACTCACACTATTGGGAAAAGAGGTATTGTTGGTATGATGTACTAACCATAATGAAATTGCATGAGTTGGTCTCTCCCTTACATCCCCAACATGGTAACTCATTTTTTGAATTTAAACTAGTTGCCTTCATGAATAGAAATAACTAATAATGTGACCAATATATATTATTGCCATTATAAATTGACACATAAACCTGTTAGGAAAGAATTAAAGCATATAAATAGGGTTTATAATATTTAATCGATTGTAATTAGACCTGGGAAATGTGTTATTAGTTGTGGCTACATTTTATTATGACCGAATACATTTGAATTGTGCCCTTGCACTTTAGGGGTGTCATACATTTTGAACTAGTTATAATTTGTGCATTTCATGTTGTCATATTTATGAACCAACCATTATTAAATTTGTGTGTGGGATGATGTGGCTGTAATGATGCACCCTGGATCCTTTTATTAATCCCTACATGTGTATAATGCATCTTGACTCATATATAGACCCTATTTATACTTGATAATTGTTATTGGTATATTCTTATATGTCCTCTTGGCCTACATGTATTATGTTGGGATGTCCTACCCTATTCTAAGTGGTCATCTATTTTGGTGAAGTTGATTCATGTATAATTTGGGAAAAAGTGACCTTGGTTCTTTGTTAAACCTTTATGTTGGATTTACTATTGTCATTATAATTTTTTGGGCTAAATCAAATTGACATGCTGAAATAATTATTCTTAAATTAGATTTTAATTGATGTTATTATATATTCTTCGTGTTGAATAATCCAATTGGGGTTTTTATCCTATCTTATGGGAAGATTTATATTTTAAGATATTTATTTAATCTCCCCATGTGGAAGGTTGATCTAGCTTTAAATTGATAAGACGCTGACTTGTTGTGAGATTTATGGGTTTTAAATTTGTAATTATAATCTTTAAAATCAATCTAAAAATTGATTGGGGTATCTTAAGATTTTAAAGGCCAAGCCTTATTTCTTTGTTAATTGTTCCTTGAATCACCCTATGGCTAGGGATTATTCATTTAACTAGCTAAGTTTGTATATAGAATGACATCCCTCTAGTTATTTAGACATATTTAGGAATTAGAAGTAATTCATGAATATTTTATTCTTATTTAATGATGGGACCCATTGGAATAAACATATGAGAAACATTGAATGATTCTTTCCTTGTCATAAACTAAATAATCATGTTTCTATTGAATAGTTCAATCCAAATATAAAATTATGTATATGGTTTGGAGTGAATTCTCCTGAGTTTTATTTTATCGGTATATTCCTATTATGGCTTTATTAAGGAAATTCCTTATGTTGACCTATTGTGGATTGGTGGGAATGGGATAAAAACCTATTAATATTGTTATATTATAATGAGAATTGTAATTCTTATTTAATCCATTTTAAATAGCTCACTATCCCATTAACTCATATGACCTGATTTTTAATATTCAAGGATCATATGAGGTTGTGAGACCTCATAATGATCTCTTGAATCCCCTATATCAATTTTTGGCTCAAAATCAAGTTATTGTTTGTATGCTTGTTAGAATCATTGTTGCCCTTGTGGACTATTTTGAATTTTTGGATCCATTCCAAATTTATGATTGATTATTATATTGGATTGTTGCCTTAGGAATATTGTATGGTTGAGTTGACTAGCTATTATGCTTGTCTAATTTTGTTATTCATTTTCAACTTATTGGAATGTAACTATTTAGTTATATGTTGTGCCTTCTAATTTTTTACATGATTAATTGAAGTATAGACTTGTTGAGTTACCATTCCTATACCAAACTTGAATAACAAAGCATTAGCTAGTATGCTTGTATGTCAGGGGTATAAATTTGTAGCGAGAATAACATGGGTTGATTGCATGCTTGGAGGGAATCCAAGGTATTTGTTCTATAAGCTATAATAATGAATAAGTTGTTAATCCCTAACTATACCATTCAATAGCCTTGTTTAGTTATCCCCACTTTTGATTTATATCGATGATGGGTTGCTTATTCCTGTCTCACTTGAAAATGGTGATTATGTATTTATTGGTGTTATGTTACTGTGTTGTGATGTCCGTTGGTTTGAAATTCAAATTTATTATAACTTCCTCCGTGAACTTGTTTGATGAAAACACCATCTAGCTGATGGTTGGGGTGGTAAGGGACATTGATGGTTGGGCTCATAGGGTTGGTTGGGAGGGTTTGTCTATTTGGTTCCTACTACTCTATTCTTTGATGATTTTGTGGATAGGTATGATGTATTTGGAAATGTTTATTACATGCTAGTTATCTCTTTATTAACATAGATGTTACATTACTTTATTATAGCATGACTAGTGTATGCAGTTGTACATACTTTCATTAAATTTGTGTTTTAGATATATTAGGCTTTTGGCATGCTAACCCCATGATTAGATAGGGATCCTTCAAAAATAATAATTACAAGTTATAATTTTGAGTGTGAGGTTTTAAGTGAATGGTTTACTTTCAAATTTTGAATTCGATCATTTATATATACTTGTGTTTTGTATTTGGAGTGATAGTTGTTTATTAATTGCAAATGATATGCTAGTGTATTATTATTAAGCACATGCTTATACTGAGAGGCGCTGAATCAATATAATCTTATCTTTTACTTAATGAAAATTAATATCCACAATCAAAGAATTCATATAAAAATGACACATATTGACACCATATTATATATAGAAACCCTTTCAGGGAAAAACCAAAAATGAATAGCTACTAAGAATTACCATCCAAATCCATCCATAGATAAAATTATTCTTACGAAATTTTTAGGCACTAACTTGCTAGAGACACCAATCCCCATTGTTAATAGATTTTTCTACACTGACCTATTAGAGACACCAATCCTCACTGGTAAACACTTTGTAGGCACCAACCTGCTGGAGACACCAATACCTATTGCTAAGCACCAACTTAGCAAGAGACATCCATCTCTTTGATCTAAGGCACTGAGCTCCACTAAAACAATATTCCACCTTACTATTGTTGCTTCATCAATGAATGATGTCAAATTTCACCTCCTCTTTTTCTTCTCCAAAAAGATATGCTAATGATCTAATGATAAAAATAATTAATTCCATTCTTCAAATTTGTATGTGTTTGTATGATATATATTTTTATTCTCCACACACTTCCTTCTCTTCTTCATATATCTCACACTTCCACCTTTTCATATCTTTCTCAATCTTCATCTACCTTATATATCCTTCAAAGGATCTTCACAAAGGAGGTGTCCCATCCAAGAGGCAGCTCTTCACCAAAATATGTGACCATCAACATTTTCATTGACTCATTCATCGATAATTCCATTGATATTTTCATTGACATTTCCATCATCTATCAATAATTTCATGAATATTTCTATTGATAATTCTATTGGTAATTTTTTTGACATCAATTAAAACTCGTTTGACATAAATGACAATATTCTAACAATCTCCTCCTTTGTCATTGATGAAAAATCTGTAGAGAAACTCCCCCTTCTTGTAGTTCTCCTCCTTTGCTCCCACTTTCATTAATTCTCCCAATTTGATGTCAATGGAAAAGGGATGCTCATTATACTTTCATCCATCAATAAATCATGGGAAGCATCCATGTCATCTTATTCAACATCACTACAACTTAATGATTGTCTTTCTACTCTTCCCTATCCTTTTGGATAATGACTTCTTATTGTCTCATTTGCTCTCCTTGAATTTGATCAAATATGGGCTCTTTGACATCATATACATCCATATGGATTATTTATAGATGATCAAATGGTAAATCCTCTTTTCCACTTCCCTTTATATCTTCATATCATTCTCCATTTGCTCATTCACATTCCCAGCTTGATCACTAGCTAGCTCTGAGCTACCTTCTACAATTTGTACTTGATGTTGGCCCATACCTATTGTAAGTTATTTTAAACCCTGACTAATTTCATTTTGTTTTAGATTATACAATATATGTGATTCATTTCATAGTGGCAACTCTAATTCATAATGGCTTCATTCTATATGATCAATATACTACAATCATCAAATTCCAAGATACAACATTTTATTTTTTGCTCTATTCTTGCTTCTCTGACTTATTTCAAATAACAAAACCATCACTTGCATCATCACTCTCACAAATATTATTCATTAGTTTATCTTTATCTATATTTTGAATGTATATCACTAAATAATATATGGATTTGAAATATAATCTAGTGATTAGCCCCCCTGAATTGGTGCATTTTATTATGAGCTTAGTGATAATTATTGTGCATGAAAAACAATTTGCACAAGCAACGTTTTCTCATTTTATTGCAGCTACTTCCTCTTCTAAAATTTTATAGGTTCTTCCTTTTGCTTGCCAAGGGTATCCACCTTCTTGTTTTGTCTAGGAGGTTCCACAAAACCACTTATATAGAAGTGTATTGTATGTCTAAAGTTGTTGCACTTATAGCATCTAAAATTATAATATACTAATGGAGAAAATGGATTGTAGTTTTTATTTGAAGATCCATAAGAAATTATGTTACTATTCTAGACAAAATCATTTCTTGCATGTGCCCTACAATCTCTAACTTTATGACCAAAATGATTACAAAAATAATAATAACCATAAAAAGAACTCTGGAACCTGGTCATATGTGCCTAACTTGGAGGTAATGACCTTCTGAATGTATTTTTATCCTTGTTTTCTTCATGAAGAATTTTGATTTTCTAAGGAATGCCATTTTATTTCTTCTTGTTGATAGGAATTTTGATAGGGATTTTTAGGGATTCAACATAACTCTTTGGTTTTTCTTCATTTGACTTCTTTGGTACCTCATTAGAGTCTTCTTTATTTTCCATATTATTTTATTTATGTCCAAGACCAATATTTATAAATGGTGACCTATGTCTATTTATAATATCATCCAAAATCTCAGTACTCTTCTCAAACTTAAGACTCATGTTTATCTTAGTCATCATTTTGTCTGGTTCCTTCGTCAAGGAAATAATTTCAGACTCTAGCCTCTCACAATTTTCTTCTTTTGTCTTCAATTGGATTCTCACCTCTTTTTCTATCCTTTTTACCTCATCTAGTTGAATTTTAAACCTGATGATAGTCTTTTCTGATTCCTCAACATTTTGTGACATTCTTGTTTTTAAAACACAATCCTCTTCTTCATATTTTTGAATCTATAATTTTTATTTCATATTATTTTTCTTAAGATTCTTGATCATGTTTATGGCACAAATGAGTTCTCCTTCAAGATCCACTTCTATTTCATTTTTGTCATATTCTTCTTCTTCTTCTAAATCCATCTCTTCTTTTCCTTTACTCGTAAAGTTGTCTTCATTTTCCATGACATCACTCTTTATTTATGTTTCCATGAACATAATTTATTGTTTGTCACTATATGATATGCTCTCATCACTCTGCTCAACTTAGCTACCATCTTTTTTAATATTTTTGACAAATAGGGCCTCCTTCTCATCTTCTTCATCGTTAGTGCTATTGCTTGATTCAGGTTCTTTATATTTCCATTTCTTAGAAGCTTTGAAGGTTGCTTCCTTCTTAGATGAT
This sequence comes from Torreya grandis, assembly GCA_037957365.1. Taxonomy (NCBI): domain Eukaryota; kingdom Viridiplantae; phylum Streptophyta; class Pinopsida; order Cupressales; family Taxaceae; genus Torreya; species Torreya grandis. The sequence continues at coordinate 1,417,191 of JARHVA010002853.1, forward strand.
TTCTCTTTTTTAGTCCTCATTTCATATGCCATGAGGATCCCATGCAATTCATCTATTATTAGCATATCTAGATCTCTCATTATTTCAATATTTTCTCCAAGACCTCTGATAGTGTTGACGATTTTCTTTACATAAAGCAGATAGGCTGCAATTTTTTATTCATCCTTGATTTTTACATTTTCAAACTATCTTCTATGTGTTTGAAGCTTGGCCTTCTTCACCTTATTATCAGCTTTATGGATGTTTTATAGTTTGTCCCATATTTACTTCACTAATTTATAGTGCATCACCTTGATAAACTTTTATTTTGATAGACCACATAAGATTGCATTCATAGCTTTTATATTGTTCTCACTGGCCTTCTTTCCATCTTGTTCTATTGGTGGAGATGATGGAGCAACATAACCATTTACTACTACTTGCCAGATATCAAACCCTAAATCCATTAAATAGGTTCTCATTATTATACTCCAAAAAGCATAATTTGTTCTAGCAAACAATGAAGCCTTGTTTGTGAAGGAAACCTTCTTGTCTGATCATGTGTGCTCATGTGTGCTCTTGAGACCTACCTTCTAGTGGTTAGACTATTTCTGAAGGAACCCACTCTGATACTAATTGTTAATAACATGCTTATATTGAGAGGGGGGGTGAATAAATATAATATTATGTTTTACTTAATGAAACTTAATATTCATAATCAAAGTATTCATATAAAAATGACACAAATTGACATCATATTTACGTGAAAACCCTTTCAGGGAAAAACCATAAATGAATAGTTGTTTGGAATTACCATCCAAATCCATCCACAGATAAAATTATTCTTACAAAATTTGTAGACACTAACTTATTGGAGACACAAATCCCCATTTCTAAGCAATTTTTAGTCACCAACTTACTGAAGACACCAATCCCGACTACTAACCATTTAGTAGGCACCAACCTACTGGACACACCAATCCCCACTACTAAACACCAACTTATTAAGAGACACCCATCTCTTTGATCTGAGGAACTGATCTCCACTAAAATAATCTTCCACCTTTCTATTGTTGCTTTATCAATGAATGATGGAAAACTCAATCTCCTCTTCTTCTCCACAAAAATATGCTAATTCTCGAATGATAAAAATAGTTAATTCCATTCTTCAAATCTACATGTGTTTATATGATATATCTTTTTATTCTCCACACACTTGCTTCATTCTCTTCTTCATATATATTACACTTCTTTTTTCATATCTTTCTCAACCTTCATCCATATTATATAGCCTTCAAAGGCTCTTCACAAAGGAGGCATCCCATCCAAGAGGCACCTCTTCACAAAAAGATGTGACCATCAACATTTTCGTTGACTCGTCCATCAACAATTTTGTCAACATTTACATCATCTATTGACAATTCCATATACATTTTCATTAACAATTTCATTGATATTTCTATCGACATTTCTATTGATATTTCCATCATACATCAATAATTTCATTGATATTTCCATTGAAAATTTTATTGGCAATTTTGTTGACATTAATTACAACTCATTTGACATCAATGAAAATATTCCAACAATTGCCTTGTTATCTTCATCATGGATCATATGGAAAATGATGGTGTGCTCATTTTAAGAGTGAAATTTATTCCTTATTCAGTCTTGTAAAACTTATATATATTCTCTTATTGAACCATCATGGTATTGTTGGTATAGATATTGCTTAGGCAGATGTATTTTATGTAATTTGGTAATTTGGGCTTGTAAGAGTATGTTGGCTTAGGTTATTAGCAAGCTGAAATCTTAGTTGAATATTAACTGCTGAGTGTTATCTATTTATTTCCTTTGGATCTATATATATACTCATGGATCATTTTCCTTTATATATATTGTAACTACTCTTATATTAGCATGAGTATATGGAGTTATGCTTTAGTTATTTTTCAATTGTGTATGGAGTATAGAGACTCTTTGGATGTATCAACTTGTATGTAGCATATGTGAACAAGTTTATATGAGATGGTAGCCATGCATATATGGAAAGTGTAAAAAAATTTATGCTTCCACACTTGGGACTTATGAGTCTACATACACAAGTATGTATGTTGTTATTAATTAATTCATTTTTGGTTAGTTCTTATCTCTTGAATCTCCATTTAATTTTCTTTTTTAAATAAGTTATGAGTTGATTATCTTGTTAAGATTGACTATCATGAGAATATGTACATTATAATGTGGGAAAAAATTGCTAGTTTATGGATGAAGGAAGTAATCTTAAATCACTTGCAATATAAAGTTAATGGTAATTTACATATAATACATTTCCTTGTTTATATGTTTATATATTTGAAAATGACTAAATGTTACATGTGAACATCATTATTATGAGCTAAATATATACATTGTTTTATTCTCTTGTTGGCTGGAATTATCTCATTAAGTATACATGGTTGTTGGCATGAGAGTGGTATGTGTAAATAACCCTATATAGACTTTAATGCTTGTATGCTTTTATAAATTGGTTCATTTTGGAATTGTTGTATATTGAATAAAATATATTTTACATAGATGAAACATAAACATACTTAGTATGATGTTGAATGGAGTTGGGATTACTTTCAAGTTAAACATACTTAATATGATGTTGAATGGAGTTGGGATTACTTCCTTACCAAAAACCCTTGGTTATAGGAAAGATTATGCCTCAACTATTATTTTTAGTAGTAAATTCCTAGTTATAGATTTGGCTAGAAAGCTAATGTGAGTGTAAAAATTGAAAGGGCTAATATGCCTTCCTTACCTAAAACATTAGTTGGTAAGATAATCAATGTTATCAAATTTATACATTTGGTTGTAATGTGCCTTATTTGTATTGATTTCATTATATATTTCATTTCATTGGCTATTTACCAATATGGGATATTTTATATCGATTCAATGAATGGCTACCACTATATCATTATTAGGTAGATGATGAATTAATATTGGTTGCTTCTTTACCCATGTATTTAGAGCACAATGAGTATGCTTATAATTTTATTAAAATATATTCTTACAAATGATATTTAATTGTATAATAAAGAGACGTATCATAATATGTAGGTACTCAACTAGTACTGGTTGTTATTTATGTTTAGCATGTCGATGTTTTCTTGATTTATATCTAGGACATTGTTTCACCTATTCTCTTACCATGGAATTGTTGTGACCCAATAATGTCATAGAAGGTTAAGGTTAACATTTTCAATTAGGCATACGTAACTACACTAAGTGAAGATCACTTTCTTCATCAAGAATAGTTGGGGTCCATTATGCATCTAAATGTGTACTACAATATGTAACTTCAAAAAAATTGGGGTTGTTTCATCTAGTATTAGAGTTGTGTTTCTACTCTAGGAAATTATGGGATTGGTAGAGTTACTACTTAGTGACCATCGAGTTGTCGTAATCAGGAATAATTGAGAAGCAATTCCCAAGACACTTATCCTTGACGTTAAAGGTTAAGGTGTTGTGTTATAATTACTTTCTATTATAATTTTTTATTCACTACTTATAAGAAATGATTCCAAAGAATTTGTATTTTATCCTATGGCAATTTCTATCACCCCATAACCTTAGTTGGGGTTAACCCTTCCTAACCCTAATTACATCAGGGCAAATCTCACATATCAACCATTGACTTGTATGGGTGGGCCAATGGGAATTAGGTGATATAGGCTTCACTCTTAAAACTAGGGGAATAATGTCTAGTATCTATGGTCGGCTTGTATGGGAAAGACTTCCTTAGATACTTGGAACATTATGACCCAAAGAAGAACAAGGGTTTAACCTAAACCTAGAGGGTATAATAGGGTGTGAAAAGGACTAATTATTTGGTATGTCAATGATTCTTGAACTCTCTGCTCATGTAAAATATTGCCTTGAATTTATGGTAGCCTATGAACTTTCATTTGTATGTTATCTAGTGTTAATACTATGGATGGTTTTAGTGGACTGGACATGTCTCTACAAGGTGAGTTGCATGTTCTTTTTTTGGTTACAACAAGTTTGTTATTCAGAAGTTTCTCACAGTGTCATTGTGATAAAAACTATGGTAAACAACCATAGATTTTGGCTTGGCTTGGGTGTCACTATAAGTGATTGGGGGTAGTTATACCATAATTTTATTGTAATGGCAATGCTTAGAAGGCATTGGCTCATATAATGTGTTGGAATTTTAAACAAACCAAGGAGGTTTTGTTGCCTAATATGTTACTTGGTTGGATGATTATAGTTTTTATACATCCTACAAATAAGAAAGCTTATGCAATTCTGAAAACTTATGCACTTTAGCTAAGTTAGGCTTGATCTTGTTACCCTCTTTTGAGTTAATTTATTAAATCAAGTGGCTTTATAACTCTAAAAAGGGGTGAAAATAACTAGTTTTGGTTATTTATTGTGATCATGAATCAGTTTTACATCTATAATGTATATTTTTATTCATGGATATGCTTGATTACATGTGTATGTTGATTGATCCTGGCTAGGTTATACCCCATGGGGATGTCTATTCAGACTTAACTACATATTGACACCTATGAGGATGTCTATTGACACATGGGATGTGTCTTGCATCCATAAGGATGTTTATTGGAAGTTTTGATTGAACTTGATGATTATGAGGAATTGTGATTACCATAGTAGTGATATGGTACTCTCCTTGAGCCTTGGTTAAGCTCACCCTTTCCCAATTTGATGTTGCATAATAAATAAGCATCATCATTCAACCTTTGACAAGATTAGATTAAGTCAATTAGTTGAATCATGATATAATATTGTTTTTGGAACCTTAAGATAATGCTTAGATGTCTATTGATTACTTACATAAACAAGCCATCAAATGAGGTTGAGGTATGATATCTTAGGATATCCATGAGTGTGGCTCAAGCTTGGTAGGCCTAGTGGGTGAGTGTGATTGAATTGCATGAGTAAATTAAGAGTCTTGGAACTAATCATGTGGTATCTTATGATGGATATCTAGTGTCTTTTGCATGTCATCTATATATTAGGTCGATGGATTTAAATTCATGGACACTTGTGCTTCATAAATCTATGTGTTTGACTAATGTAATATGGAAAAATACCTTGTCATAATTACCTATACCTGAATGTGTACGTATCTTATGCTATCCTTCATTCATATACATTGTTATATGTTTATTTTATAAACCTTGTGAGGTGTGAAAGTGCATAACTATGTGTGAAATTTTTGTACTATCTAGCTCGCTATCATGGTGTTATAGTTATGTTATGTGTGTGATTTTGTGTTGTTAAAATATAAATTTTGAAGATAAGCACTTGTGTTTTGTAACTCCCTTTTTGGAAGCTAAGTCTCTTGTTAGGCTACCAAGGTATAGTGTTATATTATATTTTGTAATCATGCATCATTGTTATAGCTATGAACATTGATGCATATATGAGGTTGAGGGTAGAGAAACATTATTTCCATAATGGTTTAGATCAGGTATGGGCTATGGGGTGGAGTCTCTCATAGGCTAAAAATCTACTCCACCCTTTTTACGAGGCAACCACCTAATTTATTCAAGGCGTGCACCATGTGAGCCACATATTGGCCATGGGACCCTCCTGCATAATGGTCACCTTATGGGTTAGTGTTTATTTAGCTACCTCTTTGAGTTTGTTGTTAAATAGCCTATATGGAATCTCTTTATGTAGTCCTTATGAAGTACCAACTAGTCTTACATTATGGACATTTATTCAAATCAACAAAGAGTTACTTAATGAAATGCATGCATGTGTTGGCATGTGTGTGTAAACATGTTGTGATTGAGGTATTGCTTTTCTATACCTGACATATATATATTTTGATATGAATATATCTCTATATTGGTTTTACATGACTGAAAAGTATGTTGGTTATGTGTTAAGAATGAACACTATTAAGTCCTGATCAATAATATTTTGTATTATTAGGTATCCTATTCTTTCTTGTCTTTTTATATTTACTACCATGAGGTAAGTGCAATAAGATGATGGAATAGTGCTTCTTGTAACCATCATGTGAGCTTAAAAAGTGTTTGGAGAGCATGCAATAATCCTTTGGGTAGCATGTGAGTCCTAGGTTGACTTCTCCTACTATTTAGTATGGATAGTGTGGGATGCTTATCTATCCCTTGAATGGTATTTATTCATTGGAAGTATTCAAAATGGGTTATTATCTTGTGGTAACATTCTATGGTGAATGCTGATTAAATTATATGTAGGGCATAATGTATGTTGGTATAAACACTATTTTAGATTCATATTTATGTTTAAAATCTTGATGGGATTGTTAAATTTGTAACTACAGTCATAAAAGCTACATATTTCTATGGTATGTTCTCCTCTTGATAAGAGGGATGTCTAGCTAGTATTTGGTTTTCTAGTAAATTTTTGATCTATATGGTAACAATTTGTTAAAGCTACCTATCTTTCACAAGCTTTCAGTTGAAAGAGGTGTGCTTGGAAGGCAACATAAGCTTTTATTGGAATTTTTTAAGGTGTTAAAATTTGTTTCCATGGTTGGTAATGCTACTTAGGAAGTCATGCCTATACAGGTGGCTGAATTTTGATAGTTTTCTTAAAACTATGTTAAAATATTGGTATACCATTAGTATATGTGCTAAATAAGAATAGTTTAGATTTGATAGATGCTTCTATAAGGTGGTAATTATCTAATTTTGCCTATTAATAAATGACCTATGCATCATAACATAGAATTGTACTGTGAGTTGAGGTATGTGTATGATCATTTAATGTTGTAGCGACTTGTATTAACTCCATATTATTTTTATAGTGTCATAAATTGACACATGAGTTGATAAGACCTTTCTTGTCGATGTAATTATGGTTTATTATGGGAATAACAAATATATCTTACCTAGATGGTATATTTCATCCTCTTGGTTTACTATTATGTGAACTAATGCCTTTTCTAATTAATCTTATGATTGAGTTATGCAAGTGAATGTGAGACTTATAATTTCTTGGTGGATTTTGGTAAATACCAAGGGTAGTCACCCTTGTTAAAAGCTCATCCATTGATGCTTGCATATTTAAACCTTTGTTCAGAGAGTGATTTAGTTCCCTGGGACAATTGTGTTTAGATTGTTGATATGATCACTTAGATGGATCATCTCTAAGAGGGGGAGGATGTTACAATCCCACTCTTGTGCACTTGGGTGTGACTATTTAAATGATTGATTTAGCATGCATATAGTTGATCCTACACTCCCTTGTGTAGCTGGTCTATGGTATTGGATTTTGATGCTATGATATGTGATTTTAGGTTGATGCATTTATCATGTTTACAATTCTACACTTGATGATGTATGGATTATTTGATGTACTTGATATTTGATTACATATTATTAAAACTTTATCATTTTATCAATTTTTGAATCAGATACTATTGATGGATATACTTGATGGTTGCATCTATTGTTTATGAGTTAGGCTAGATGTTGGCATCAACTTTTGGGGTAATAGAGTGGTTTTGAGTAGTCAAATGAGTTTTGAGAGGTAATCTAGTATTCTTGGTCAGTGCCTTTGGATAGTCCTATTGATTATTGTGAAGTTTTATGTTATTCTCGCTTGGTCACTCTTTTTGTTATGTTTTGTCATGTTATTATTTTTACCTATGTGTTATTGGTATTATACCCATTTTCTTAGACTTCTTATTCTCTCTCTCATATAAATACTCTTTGCCACCCTAGATCCACCTAACTCACCCTCTCTTATCTTCAACTGCCTAAGGACCTACCTAGACCTACCTTCCCATGACACCCCTCCCCTTTCCACATGATTTATATCCGATGACCTTATAATTATTAATGGTTAGGTTAATTGGCCATTGTGACTTTTAAATATTCAATATCATTTAAAATAATATATATTATTATTTTATTTCTTATTATTTGTTTTACTATTTTATAGTTGGTAATTGGGTTAATTGGTCTTGGTGGCTTATATATATTTATTAACATTTAAAATAATATATAAATTTTATTATTTTAATTGTTATTACTTACCTTCACTATTTTATGGCTTGGGATAAATTTTTTGAAAGGTCATTAATGACCATTTCCATTGGGTTTAGCGTGGAGGTCTCATGAGAGCTATGGGTCAATAGTTTTGGGAAAAGGAAAGATTTTCTCTCTCTTCACTAAAGGGGAGTATGGAAAGTTGGGTGAGAAGAAAGGAAAGTTAGGGGTGGTTGGGTAGAGGGATGCATATGGAAGAAGGAAGAGGAAGAAGAGGGTAAATAGGATGAATGGAGGATGCGTAGGAAATAAGAATGGAGGAAGGGTAAGGAGAAAGAAAATGTAAGGGTAAGGAGAAGGACAATGCATGGAGTTTGGAGCTTAGGGATAAAATTTTAGAAATGGGTATTGAATTATAGTTTAGGGTTGACTCACATTACTAGGAAAAGAGTTATTTGTGGTCTGATGTATTAACTATAATGACATTGCATGAACTAGTGTATCCTCTATGTCACAACCATGTAACTCATTTTTTGATTTTGATTTAGTTGCCTCTATGAACGTAAATAAATGATGATGTGACTAATATATATTATTTCCATTATAAATTGATGCATAAACCTATCAAGTAAGAATCAAAGCATACAATTAGGGTTTACAAATATTTACTCTATTGTAATTATACCTAGGAAATGCATTATTGGTTATGGATGCATTTTATTATGGTTGAGTACATTTGAATCATGACCCTCCACTTTAGGGATGTTGTACATTTTGAATTTGATGTAATTTATTCATTTTTTTGTTTTCATATGTATGAACCAATCATTATTAAATTTGTGTGTGCCACGATGTGGCTATAATGATTCACCTTGGATCCTTTTATTAATCCATGCATGTGTATAATGTGTCTCGACTCCTATATAGACCCTATTTATACTTGATAATTGTTGCTAGTATATTCTTCTCTATCCTCTAGGTTTGTGTCTATTCTTTTGGGATACCATACCCTATTTTGAGTGGCTGTTTATTCTGGTGAAGTTGATTCATGTATAATTTGGGAAAAAGAAACCTTGGTTCTTTATTAAACCTTTATGTCAGATTTACTATTGTCATTATAGTTTTTTTGGCTAAATCAAATCGACATGTTGAAATAATTATTCTTAAAGTAAATTTTAATTGATATTATTATATATTCTTCAAGTTGAATGATCCGATTGGGGTATGGGTAGATTACTATTTTGAAATATTTATTTAATCTCCCCATGTGGAAGTTTGGTTTGGATTTAAATTGACAAGGAGCTAAGTTACTATGAGATTTATGGGTTTCAGATCTGTCAATACAATCCTTAAAACCAAACTAAAAATTGATTTAAGTATCTTAAGATTTTAAAGGCTGAACCTTATTTATTTGTTTATTATTCCTTGAATTGCCATATGGTTGGGAATTCTCCCTTTAACTAGCTGATTTTATATATTGAATGACATCCCTATGGTTATTTAGACATATTTCAAAATTGGAAGGAATTCATGAATATTTTAATCATATTTAATGATGGGACCCAGTTGGAATAAACATAGGTGAAACATTGTCTGAATTCTTTCCTTGTCACAAATTGAATAATCATGTTTCTCCTAAATAAGTTCAATTTGGATATAAAATCATGTATGTGGTTTGGAGTGAAGTATCTTGAGTGTTATTTTATTGGTACATTCCTATTTTGGCTTTATTGAATAAATTACTTATGTTGACATATTGCAAATTGGTAGGAAAGGGGCAAAACCCTATTAGTACCATTATATTATTATGAGAGTTTTGATTCCTAATTAAGCCATTTTAAATGGCCTGCTATCCCATTAAGTCATATGACCCAATTTTTAATATTTAGGGATCATATGAGGTCATGAGGCCTCATGATGATCTATCAAATTGCCTATATCAATTATTACCTCAAAATCATGTTATTTTTTATATGCTTGTTGGAATCATTATTACCCTTGTGGATTGTTTTAGATTACTGGATCCATTCCAAATTTTTGATCAATTCTTATATTGGACTATTTTCTTTGGAATATTTTATGGTTGAGTTAATTGGCTATCACTCTTATTTGATTGTATTATTGGTTTCAGACTTAGTTGAATGTAATTGTTTAGTTATATGTTGTTCTTTCTAATATTTTACATGATTGATTGAAGTATAACATTATTGGGTCACCATTCTTAGACTAGACTTGAATAAAAAATCATTAGATGGTATGATTGTATGTCAAGGGTATAAATTTGTAGCTAGAATAACTTGGGATGACTACATTCTTGGAGGGGATCAAAGTTGGTTGTTTTGAAAGATATAGTAATGGATAGGTTATTACTCCCTTACTATGCCCTTCTACAGAATATATTTAGTTATCCCCACTTCTAATTTATATTGATGATGGGTTGGTTATTTCCATCTCACCTCAGAGTGGTGATTGTGTCTTTGTTGGTGTTATGTTATTATGTTTGGATGTCCATTGGTTCAGAATCCAACTTGATAAGAACTTCTTCTTTAACCCTATTTTTTAAAACCACCATTTAGATGATGTTTGGGTTCATAGGGTTAGTCTGGAGGGTTTGTGTATATGGTTCATGCTGCTCCACTCTTGGATGATTTTACAGATAGTTATGATGTATTTGGAAATATTTATTACATGTTGGTTATCTCTTTATTATCATAGATGTTAAATTACTTTCTTATAACATGACTAGTGGATGTACTTGTACTTAATTTCATTGGATTTTGGTTTAGTTATATTGGGATTTTACCATGCTAACCCTATGATTAGATAAGGATCCTTTAGGAATAAGAAGTACAAGTTACAATGCTGAGTGCAAGGTAACATGTGAATGGTATACTTTCAAATTATAAATTTGATCATTTAGATATACTTGTGTTTTTTATTTGGATTGATAGTTGTTTATCAATTGCAAATTTTATGATAGTGTATTGCCTTTTTATCTTCATCATGAATCATATGTAAAATGATGTTGTGCCCATTTTAAGAGTGACATTTATTCCTTATTCAATCTTGTAAAGCTTCTATATATTCTATGATTGAACCATGATGGTATTGTTGGTATATATATTGCTTAGGCAAACGGGCTTTATGTAATTTGGTAATTTGGGCATGTTTGATTATATTGGCTTAGGTTATTAGCAAGCTAAAATCTTAGTTGAATATTAACTACTGAGTGTTATCTACTTATTTATTTTGGATCTATATATATGCTTATGGCTCATTTTACTTTATATACATTGGAAATACTCTTATGTTAGCATGAGTAGTTGGAGTTATGCTTTAGTGAATTTTAAATTGTGTATGGGGTATAGAGATTATTTAGACGTATTACATTGTATGTGGTATATGTGAACAAGTTTATATGAGTTGGTAGCCATGCATATATGGAAAGTGTAAACTAATTTATTCTTCCACACCTAGGACTTGTGAGTCCACATACACAAGTATGTATGTTGTTATTAAGAAATTCCATTATTGGTTGGTTCTTATCTCTTGAAGTTCCATTTAATTACCTTAATGAAATAAGTTATGAGTTGATTATCTTGTTAAGATAGCCCATCATGAGAATATGTACATTGTAATGTGGGAACAAATTGCTAGTTTATGGATGAAAAAAGTAATATTAAACCACTTACAATATGAAGTGAATGGTAATTGACATATGATACATTTCCTTAGTTATATGTTTATATTTTTGAGTATGACTAAATGTTACATGTGAACATCATTATTATGAGCTGAATATACACATTTTTCTATTCTCTTGTTCGATGGAACTTTCTCATTAAGTAGACATGGATGTTAGCATATGATAGGTATGTGTAAATAACCCTATGTATAATTTGACACTTTTATGCCTCTATAAACTAGTTCATTTTGGAACCATTGTATGTTGAAAAAAATATATTGTACATAGGTGAAGCATGTTACTCCTTCAAGTTAAACATACGTTGTATGCTATTGAATGGAGTTGGGATTACTTCCTTACCAAACTCCTTGGTTGTAGGAAAGATTATGCCTTAGCTATTATTTGTGGTAGTAAATTCTTGGTTATAGGTTTGGCTATAATGCTAATGTGAATGTGAAAATTGAAAGGGTTAATATGCCTTCCTTACCTAAAACATCAGTTGGTAAGATAATCAATGTTATGGAATTTATACGTTTGGATGTAATGTGCCTTAATTGTATTGATTTAATTATGTTTTACATTTCATTGGCTATTTACCAATATGGGATAGTTTATATCAATTGCATGAATGGTTTATTTTATATCATTATCAGGTAGATGATGAATTAATCATGGTTACCTATTCACCCATTTATTTACATCATGGTAAGTATGCCTATAATTTCATTGAAATATCTTCATGAAAATGATATTTTGTTGTATGATAAAGAGACTTAGCATAATCGATAGTTACTTAACTATTAATGGTTGTTATTTATGTTTAGTATGTCGCTACTTACTTTATTAATGTATAGGACATTATTTCACCTATTCTCTTGGCATGGACTCATTGTGACACAATGATGTCATAGAAGGTTAAGTTTAACCTTTGTAGTTGTAAATATGCTAGTAAGATAAGTGAGGATCACTTAATTCAGTAATCAAAATTAGGGTCCATTACACATCCAATTACATACTCTAATATACAAATTTGAAAAAAAAATTGGGGTTGTTTTATGTGCACCGTTTATTCTAAACTAGATTATGTTATTTGAATTTAATTTCCATCTAGTGAATAAAGGGATAAAATTCATGTATATATATTTCTAGTTCTTTTAGGGGTCTTGAAAGAGGTCTAAGACAAGGCTAGATGGTTTTTTATTCAAACATATATCCATTGGTGATAAAAAGGTGGGAAAGGAATAATAGAGCCTAAACTAGGACACTAGCACCATTGGCACTACCGTCCAAGTTATGGCACTCATGTAAATGTGGCATAACCTGATGCAGTAGGGGATTTGATGCTAAGGTAAGGGTTTGTGACTACTTTAGAGATGTTTAGGGATGTGTCTAGCCTATAGAACAGATGGATAAGTGTCTAAATAAGTCCTAAGATAAGTCTAGGAATAAACTATAGATAGGTGGTCTCAATTAACACTCTTAGCAATCAAGTGACATTTTAGATGACTACATTTTCCCACCCACCCCTTTATTATATAAATACAAAAAATTAAAAGTACTAGGTTAAAAAAATAAATGTACCTAGACTGAGTTAAGATGTGAAACACATAAATTTGGATCTAAGTGTGGGAAGAATAATCCATTATTTGTGTTATAAATGAAACATACATAGATTAGTCCTTAATTAAGAGATATAAAAATAAAAATTCAAAATTGAGTAATGAGATAAGATAGAGGAAAATAATTAATACACCTCATTGGGTACATGAACCAATGCATAAACCTAGTGAAATCCTATGTGTGCATGTAACTAGTGATCAATTAGTCAATAAGATGGACTGAGATGAATGGCTTGATCAATGCACTTATGTTAGTGGGTTAAAAAATCAATCTATAATTGAATCCATCATTTCCCACCCCTATTTTTCAGATCACAACCTGTGAATAGCTTGGATAGGACTAATGGTATGTCCAACCATCTCATGTAGGTGGTTAAAAAACTCAAGTAGACTATGAATCCATCATTTTCTACCCATGTTTAGTATATGCATATATAATTAGATTAGGAAATGTAACTAAATATGTGTAATTGTAAGTTGAGCTAAATAAGTCATCTCTACATTCCCTCAAAAATTCTAGAATGAAAATCAGCTAAGGAACCACTTAGGTATGTAGCTCAGGGACTACTTGGTAATGACAAATATTCTAGATGGAATAAGGAATAAAATATGGATTGTGATGGTGAAAATGGTGTCTAAATTAAATAACATAGAAAATGACATGAATTTTGTCATTCCATCTGATCAAAAGGAGAAAATTGAGCATATGCAAATAATATGCCATGCACATGCCCTAAAATATAATGTATGTGCATATGGATTTTGGATTGAGTTTTAATAATTTATATCTAAGTGTAATAAAATAAAATGTAAATGATATTGTAATCCATGATGCCCCATATTTGAAAAAACTGGTGGGAATCTATGCTAAACTCAGTAAAAACTAGAAATTTATAACTAAACCTTTGCAAACTTGGACTATACCTATTGTACTTTTCTAACAAATTTAATATTTATTGAAACATAGGTTAGTATTAGTAGCACCATATATACGTAGTAGTGCTATTGGTTATAGTGTCCACTTTGGGTGCTAATTTCTAACTATACCAGGTTTGGTTTAACTAAAACTAGTCTCTCTGTGATTATTTCCTATTGTGTTTCCTTGAAACTAATTTCTATATTTTTTTACCTATGTGATAAAAAATGTACTCTGAGCACATTCAGATATATTTATCTCTATGAGAAATCTTTATGAATTTTCCATTTTTTGAGGTGAGTTTTTAAACCTATGCAATAACTATCCTTCAAAGAAAAATATCTGCAAGATATGTGTTAGATGGAACATATATGATATATGTGTAATAAACCAATATAATATGCATACATGACATTATAATATAAGATAATTTGAGCATAAATTTTTAATATACTATTTATGTTAGATATATCATTCATAAGACTATCAAGATAGATATAACAATGTAAACATGTATATGAATAACAAATCTGAGAAATAAACTAGGTAACTAGCTAGGGGGATGTGGCATGATGTTCATCAAGGCACGCAAGGATGAAGGGGATATGCATGAGGTCCTACATGGAATATAAAACTATAGTGTGCAACAAGAAAGAGACAAGTGTCATGGACATGACATATACATGAAATCATACATACAAAACACATGAGACACACAAAATAGGCCAAGGGGATATAATACAAGGGACATGGGAATATGTCACTAAATTTGAGAAAGTAAGAAATACAAGGACATGTTATAATGTCCATATACACAAACAAAAAATAGGTTATCATAGAGTCACATGGAAGGACATGTTCAAAACTTTGCATATACAATAAAAAACACACACACAAGGACATAGGCAGATGTCTAAAGTATACATAGAATGAAAGTAAGTAGTGTATATCCATAGAAAAATGACATATTCAAATTCCCTTGAATATATTTAGAATCATAGAGGCACAATCAAGTCTAAAATAGTAAATCTAAAAGTGAAATTATGCATGAAAATGTAGTGCAAATCCATTTAAGTATGAAAATGTACATAAACTAAGTCTAGAGTAGTAGTAAGTAATAAATATGTGTAGTGTAGTATGGTCAATATCAAAATATAACAATGTTAAATATATGATATATAGTATAGAAATATGTATAGGATGGCCCCCAAAAGGGTGAATATATCAAATAAAGAATCTATGTATATGCCCCCAATGGGTAGATAATATGAAATTTGAATAAATGTAGTGGACCTGGGTCTTGTAAGTATTTGCGAACACTCTAAAAGAATTAGTGAAGCATGTATGTATGATAAAAATAGACTAAACTAACATAGATATAATATGTAGTAACTAGTAAGTATAATAAATGTAAACATGGAAATGTATATAATCTATAATTTGTATTTTTTGAGAAAAAAATTAATGTATTTTTGTTTTGAACATATTATATTATTTTTGTATTAATTACACACACACACACACACACACACACACACACACACACACACACACACACACACACACACACACACCTTGATAGTGAGTCTCTTTTGAGACTCATCAGTTAGTATATTCTTCTCTACTTGTACATAGTTTCATTCACTCTTTTTCCTTATATATAGTTTCATTTTTATGTTGCTAATATATAATACCTTTTCACATAGTATACAATATCATTATTTCTTTGTTTGATACAGGACACCTTGATAGTGAGTCTCTTTTGAGACTCATCAGTTAGTATATTCTTCTCTACTTGTACATAGTTTCATTCACTCTTTTTCCTTATATATAGTTTCATTTTTATGTTGCTTATATATAACTTATATATATAAGTTATATATATATATATATATATATATATATATATATATATATATATATATATATATATATAAGTTATATATATATATATATATATATATATATATATATATATATATATATATATAAGTTATATATAAGCAACATAAAAATGAAACTATATATAAGGAAAAAGAGTGAATGAAACTATGTACAAGTAGAGAAGAATATACTAACTGATGAGTCTCAAAAGAGACTCACTATCAAGGTGTCCTATATCAAACAAAGAAATAATGATATTGTATACTATGTGAAAAGGTATTTGTGGTATAGGAATAAGCTATACTGAGTGATCTATAACTAACACTACTTGTGGAATAGGGCTTGGAATATGAGAATATAACTGAATTAGCTTGTGAACTATGGCATGCACTATCTGAATACTTATGGAAGAGTAAATAAGTGACCCTACTACTCATTTTGTGTATGTGTGGGAATAGATTCTAGAAATAATACTTCTCATGGTGTACTATATATATATATATTAGACTTTGTATCAAGTATATTAATCAACTATCATGCAAAAACTATGTTCTATTATGCATTATGTCTTAAACATATCTTAGTTGGTTGTTGAACTGATACTATACTCTATTCTTTGTGATCTCTACCAAATATCTTGATCGGTTGTCATACTAAGACTTTGATCTGATCTCAATTATTGTTTCCAAATATCTTAATCTATTGTTGAATTAAAATTAAGCTTTTCTATCTATGATTATATCCAAATATCTTAATCAATTGTTGAAATAAAACTTATGGTGTAGTTGGTTTCCATTATTTCACCATGATACTATAAGTGAGTTAATCTCTATGAATGAACTTCCATCTCCACTAAATATATGGTGCATGGGATCTCACATAAGTGGGTGTCCTATAAACCACATGTCTCATATGATAACTAACTAATGGTTCCTTAAAAGGAACATTTTTTGATAACTCACTTGTAACAAAGTGTGATATAGAAGAGCATCAAGAGGGAGACCTCGATGCCCCTATGTGAAAGTTATAATTCCTCTATCAACACATTGGTTAATATAATTTTTGAGTGCACAATAATGATTGTACTAATGTCCATTGATTCTATAATAATTAAAATATGGTTTGCTTCTTATTCTTTTCAAATGATGTGGTGAATGATGCTAAGTAGAAGGAATGGTGATCATCCCCATGTTTAGTAATGTGAATAATATGTCATGTAACCTATCCCTATCTAAAAATTGTATGGTCCCACTATTGGTGTCATGTTCTCTAGCCAATGTAGGAGATGCTCTGTAAAGTATCTTTATGGATTTATTGAGTATCTTGATTATTTTTTCCTATTCCACTTTTTCCTTAATCATAGGTGGATTAGGTGCTTGTACCATATTGAGTGTCTATGATTATGAGAGATAAATATCCAAATTCATCTTTGAATGTTATCAATTAGTCCAAAATTATTATCTATTGTCATAGTTGTTTAGCATAGATGCTAGAATGATTTGGATGTGTCATATAAAAATTTCTCCTTAAGAAGAAAATTTAGGCCTCTAGAAAATATGTATTGTACCTCTAAATTTATCATATGGTAGATTAATTATTGCATAGATTTTTTGAATCATAGAATGCAATCATTTATTATTTCTAACTTACCTTGGTGTAGTGAAGGCAACCTCTCATATGTGATTCGAGGTCCCTTGTTTTAAATATAATGCATGAGAAATAATTATTCTAACTCATCATATGTGATAAATAAACCATTGGGGAGTGAACAATGAAACTAATTAAATGCCTCACCATCTAGAGTATGTGTAAATAATTATAATAAAATAAAACTACAAGTGACATGTTCCATAACCTTTTGGTAGGCTTTAATGTTCAAGTATGGACCTCCTTGTCCATTGAATATTGGTAATGATACTTTCAAAAAGTTTGATGGTAACTTTGTATTGAATACTCTATGTGGGATAGGATTTACATGGATGGCATTGAAATCAACCCAAGAGAAGTATGTTTTACTTTCCAAAGTGATCTACTGTACTTGTTGTTTTAAAGCACCCATAGCATGTATCAAGGAGATTACCTCTTGTGAAGGTATATTAGCATCATCAAGAGGTTCGTTTAATATTAAAATATTGTTATTAATTTTAGCCATTGGTACACTACATCAGGGAATTCTCTTAGGGAGAGTTGGTTTACACTCCATAACCTTTTGAGGGGTGTTATCTTGGACCTATTGAGAGGGAAATGGGCTATCACCCTCATGGAGGTTATTATGAGAAATGGTTTATACTATAGAAGGGTGGTTGATGGAGATTAATTGTATATCTTATAATTTTACTTGATAAATAATTATCACACAGTAATGGAATATAAGACACATCATTATCATGCAAATGTATAGTATGTAAGCTAGGAACATGTGTGTGTGTGTGTTTGTGCTTCTTTATCTGAAGACATATTATCATTTGAATTAACAATTTATAAGCAATCAATTTTAACATGAGAGATGGATGAATTAAAGAGATAATGAGAAGGAATAGACTCAATGTCTTATTCACTAAAACCATAGTAACCATTGTTATTCCAAGCTTCATAAAAATAATAATGTAATTCACTTGTAGAGGTAAGAGTAGAAGTTTCATTCACATGATCACTAAGAGAGAGAGAGAAGAAGAATATTTAATTTTTTAGTACTAAACCATATATCATCATGTGTGTGTAATTCAAATCATGTCTTCACTATCTATGAGTGGGATGTATGTATGATCATTATTTTAAGTTATGGAGTCAAGGGTAGAAGAAGTAAAAAAAAATGTTTTCTTTTTGAAAATTATGATATGTAGGAGAAGAGTTAGAAATATTTGAATTATCAACATTTTTCAAAGAATCATTGTGTTGAGTTTGGAATTTGAAAGAAGGTGATAACATGATTTCATCCACTTTAGTTTGTGCATTGGTAAAAGGTGTAATATGATATGTACATGATTTTCAAATTTCATTAAGAAGCATAAAAGAGATGCATTAATCTTTTCTATATTGATTAAATCATGTGAAAGTAAATTTCATTTATTATAATTATATTATTTTAATTTGAATAAACAGGTATAAAAAGTGTTTGAAAAGTTAGGGTCACATTAGAACAAATCACTACCAACAAGATGTTCTTTTTGCATTATATTGTTAGTTTCATTTTAAGAAGTGGGAAAAGAGGGAGAATAAAGAGAAGAAGATGCATCTAGTCTATCCTCATCAACACTTTCATTTTCATGCTTTTATTAATCATCATATACATCATTGCAATAATAATCATCATCATTATAAATGAAATCATTATCATGTGCTAGTGTGCAATCTTGAAAATTTATCCATTAATTTGTATACTTATGTGAAAAGATTAGAAATTAATCAACTAGGTGAGGGGCAAGAGGTTTCTTTGAAGTTGTTTTAAACTTTACAAAAAAAGAGAATGTGAAGAATGAATAATAAGGTAATAATAGGGAGAATATAATGCAACATAAATATATTTGAAATTATTCTAAATATTCAATCTAATGTGTAGGAAAAATCATAAATTTACTTGAAACCCCTATTGATGAACCTAGATGTATCAGTAGGTTCATATAGTTTTTAAGAAACACTTGGGATTCAAAGAATCTATTGCATGAGTTTCTAGTTGTGATCTTCATGAGATTTGTGGTGGAGTAGCAACCAAGCTAAATGACTATTTTATAAAATGAATATGGAAATGGTTGTTGGGAGCAACCGTGGTCCTAAATCTTTGTGAAAATGAAATTGATCTGAACTAATTCCCATGAATGATGTCCAAAACCTAAAGTCTAAACCTAATCTAGCATGGATATTTACAATGAAAATCTAAACTATAATGATTTGATCAAAAAGGAGCAAAAGGGAGGGTAGGGCAGAAGGATGGTGTTTTTTATATTCAATACAAACATTATGATAGATTTTAAATTTCATTAAGATGTGCACTAAACCAATATATAACATCAAATTGCATAGTCACATATCTTATTGTATATCAGGCAAATGTCTAAGGAAAGGTAATGCACATAAGAAATAAGGTTCACTTTAAAGGTTTAATTCCATAGGAAAATAGTTATTGCACATATTCAAGGAAAGTAAAAGAGAACAAAATGAACCTAAGATCTTTCAATCAACCTAGCATAAGCACAAATTGACAACTCTGCATTAACATGTGTACATCTAAGATCCATAAAAATAATTCAAATCTGAATATCAAACCAAATAACTAAGGAAATAACCATGATAGAAAACACATAGACAAATATTAGACAAACTTTGTAGAATTCCTTGATTATACTATTTTCTCCAAGTTTACAAAGTAATTTTGGCTCTAAGAACTCCCCCCTATCTTTCACAATGGACGATACCTCTTTATATAGACATTTCATGAGGTATGATGGTCATTCCTGATCACTAGAAAAGTATCATAGACAAGTATCCCTTTACAAATGCTTTAGAACCAATCACAATGTTTAATTGTGACTCACTTATAGGTCATGTGTTTTATAATTTGCACATGCCTTTACAAAATATTATTCCTTCTCAAAATATTATACAAGCATAGTTACCAAAGGAATATTCCTTATCCAACTAACTCTGAGACCCAATGGTTGATGATAAGTATGACTCAAGCACCAAAAGACGCACGTGTTATGTCTATGTGGAAATGTTATGTCATTTTTTTAGTAATTCAAAATGTGACCATTACCCCTAAGCCATGTGTCAACACCTCATTGGGTATAGATATTTGAAAATTCCACCTAGGTTTGCATCATCGGATCATCCTTGCCCAGATGAACATGCTCTATTAGATCATACTCTTTGCTTCACATGCCGTTGGATCTTGCTTCTATGTGATTAAACATAAACATGCCACTTGGCAATTGGTAGTTCTATGGGCTCTTTGATCTCTTTTCATCACTTGGGAACTTTTGTGACACATGGAAGACTCCCATTAGATCTGAACCCATTGAATATTTAACCCTTTGCTTATCATAGATTTGTTGTATGTATGCTTGAACATAGATCATTGATTCCCATTCTTATCATAATGGTTGTGACATTTATCATAACTACATTTGTTTAGGATATATTAAAAAGTATACCTTCACTTCATACCATTAGATCATCCTTGACTGATCCAATAGGTTCTATCAGATCTTGTCTGATTGGACAAATGTACTCCATTAGATCTTGTCTTTAAGATCTGGGATCCTGTCACTTGGCAAATATGTGTTAGTCCTAAGGATTCATTAAAGTTTTGACCCTCATTCTCTATTGGATCTTTGAGCTACCTAAGTTAACGCATACCATATATCCTTTCTTTGACTCGTTGAATTTTAACTTTGATAATGCACATTGTTAATCTCATTTTGAGCTCCTGTAATCTTAACACATATCACCCTCAGGTTTAATTAGATCCTATGAATAATGAAAGTTAAGTTAAGACTATGGAAATATAAATAACTTCAGCTAAAATTTTAGATTATGGTTTTATTCATGTTGATAAACAAATAAAACCTTATGATAAAATTTAAGATAAGTTCTAAAACATAATAAAGGGGACCCCACGAATGATAAAAGACATGACATATAGTTTTAGAATAAGGTATTTATTATATTAATAAATACAATTAAAACTTTTAGGATAAGGATTTACACCAAGTCTAGGATATAACAAAAGGGACCCTATGATTAGTTAGGCCATGTGGAGATAAAAGGAACTAAGGGGGCTTAGGAAATATAAAGGACCAAGTATGAATTTTTTAGACTAAGGTTTGGTCGTGTTGATAAACATGACTAAGCCTTAGGATAAAAACTAAAATAAGCTCATGACATGATTAAGTATTCCCACGTAAATGGTTCTTGCATTAATTTGAATTTGATTCAAAATAACTTGAGTTAGGGTAATCAGAATGAGGGTTTTAAGATGATTAAACATTGATTCAATTTGATTTTTTTAACAAACCAATGGCTAGTAAAAGATCAAAATAACATTAAATCATGAAATCCAGATATTTTCAATTTCAAATGGACTCCATTAAACCTGTAACCTAAAACAAAGAGATCTAATGTTAGCAAATTTAGACAAGATCAAACCAGAATCATGTGTAAATATGCCAATCCAACCATGGTGTGGATGATCTTCAAATAAAGATAATGTGTAAAACACTCTAGTGTTACTATGATCAGATGAATTTTCAAATTAAAGAACAAATTTGTACAATTTAAATCAAGGGTCCCCATTTTTAGGAATGGGGGTATGTAGACCTCAACAATCCTAAGGGCTAATTTTTGAGTGTATGAGGACCTAGTATATGGATCTAGGGTTTGGAGAGTTTTAGACAAAATGTTAAAATATTTAATAAATGAAACCATATTATAGGATTTATATGGATCAATTAAGTTATGAAAAAAATAGGAAACAATAGAATTTAATAAACCCTAATTTATTACACAAAAAATGGAGAAGGTAAACCCTATGATGGAACTAGGGTTTTAAAGCATTATTTGAAGTAATCCAGGTTCACCAAATGAATTAACATTTTAGAGTTTATCAACTGTAATCTCAACCTTTTTAAGGGGTCTAAGTATAATAAATTAAGGTATAAATATGTAGTAAATACAACCACTGATTTTTATGAGAATTGACCTAATTTGATATTTCCAAAAATAGTAATGAATGACACAAATGAATACTTAGCTAGAAACTGATCGAGATAGATAATCTAAAGGCTAAAAAATAAGACAAAAGTTAATTAGGGCATCATAAATAGGATCCAAGTGTCATAATTTATCTTGGACAATAGTGTCATACCTTAGATAATATCATAATGGATCTAGTGTCCAACTTTGGTGATAATGTCCTCTTTTTGAATGATTTTTGGGTTTTGTAGATCAGGTCCTATTCCAACTTTGGGCTGAATTTCAAGTTTGTTTGACCAATATTTTTTTTTTAGCTCCAATTTCTTCTAAAATCCATAGGTTTTCATGCTCTCAAGGGCTTGAATTAACACCAAGATAAAAAAGGGTTAGTGGGTATGATGTGTTGAATGTGTGATACACACCCCTATGTATAAAAATGCTTGCATACCAATACTTTGAGGAGTGATCAAGCTTGATGTATTTCTCTCGCCTAAGTTTTTAGTGCAAGTTAAAGTGAATTCTAGTATGAATGATAGTTTGAGTGATTTGAGTGAGGCTTGAGACTTGAAATATATGTATTCTTAGCTTAAGAGGGTTTTAGATGACTATATGTATAATTAGGGTAGAATAGGGATTAATAACCATGATTTTGCACCTCTTGTTCTTAGCTAGTTTATGTTATTTTCATTTAACAAATAAAGGGATAAAATTCATGTATATATATTTTTCTAGTGATTGTACCATAAATTGAGGCACTAGGGGATATGATGATAAGGTGAGGGTCTAATACTAATTTAGGGATGTTTAAGTATGTGTCTTACCTGCATGAAGGATGGATGAGTGTCTAAGTAGGCCAAAATATAGGTTTGGGTCTATGTTGTGGATAGGAAATCTCAAGTAACATTATTATCACTCAAGTGACATTTTAGATTACTATAATAATTATCTCAACAAATTTATACATCCATCAACATGAAAATAATTAAAATATTAAACTTAATGGAATTGCGAAACTATAATTATTCTTTATCATAATCATCATTAGAAACTAAATAAATTAGTGGAGCTCATTTATTTGTATGATATTCATTGTACTCAAGTGGTAAATAAGGAAACAAAATAAAATTAGTACTTACATAGTCATTATACACCTAAAACATAACCTTGTTCATCACATGAGTGACTACATGTTGAAACATAGGTTTACCGATGCATTTTATACTAGAGGCAAAATTATGAAGGGTAGATGAAGCAAGATTAGTGATTTAACTATTTTAGAAATTATGGAATGTAAAACCCTAAGTATATAAAGAGTTAATTATATAAATTAGGGAATAAAGGTAGAAATATCAATATCCACTAAATTTTTAGAATAATTAATCTGTTTGCTTAGCCTATAAATAACAATGAATTAAAAGGGATATGTTTATATATAAAAATGACTAAGAGGGATGAGTGGAAAATTAGAAATGGGAATAGGAATAATGAAAGGTGTCATATAATAAATAATAGGTGTAGAGACCTGTCCATATAGTAGTGTAGTCCTTTTTCCAATAGTGTGCTATACTATTGTCCTATTATGATGTTCTAATAACTTTGAGAAGATAGAGTAGTGAGTTTATGGGAGAATGTTCACCTTGTTATGAGAACCATGTGTCTATGTGATTGAGTCTTAACTCATTTCTTATTCTACATTTTTACTGATCTCAACTTGAAACCCTAAGCCTCCATTATTTTTAGGGAAATGATCAAATACATGTCAACCAATGTGTAGATGAGAGAGAGAGAGGAAATGATTCAAATTTGAAAACCTAAGCCTCCATTGTTTTAAGTGCATTAGGATGGCTTGATCTCTTTGAAAATCCCCTATGAATTCCCCCTCTTTTGAGGGGATTTATTGAACCTCTACAATAACTATCCTTAAAATAAAATGTATGCATAATGTGTCTTATATTTAAAATATATGATATATGTGTGATAAACTAAAATAATGTCTATACATGACATTGAAATGTAAAATAGTATGAGCATAAGTTGGTAATGTATGATCTATGTTAGATCTAACATTCACAAGATTATCAAAATAGATATAACAATGTACGAATGAATCTGAACAATAAATTTGCATATAATCTGATTAAAATACTTTGGGTGTTGGGGCATGATGTCCATCAAAGAACCTATGGAGGAAGGTGAGATGCATGAGGTCCCTAATGACATCACAAATTAGATGTGAATGTAATATTCAAGTTACAAGTGTCATGGATATGACACATACATGAAAGCATACATAAAAATACATGAGGAACATAAAGTAGGGTTAGGGGGCACAATACAATGGACTTGGGCACATGTCACTAAGTCTAATAAAGATCAAGTAATATTGTATTAGAGATACATGGAAGAACATGTTAAAATGTCTACATATCAAGAAGCACACACAAAGACATGGGCACATGTCTAAAGGATACACATAATTAAAGGAATTGTCTTAAATCTATAAAACAATGACATATTCAAATGCCCTTGAGTATATGTATAAGTAAAGAGACACAATAAAATATAAACTATTAAATAAATAAATGAAAGTGTACATAAGCATGTGTTAAAAATCCATATAAGATAAAATATGTACATAAGCAGAGTTTATAGTTTTAGGATTTGGTAAAAAATTGGTGTAGTATAGGATGATCAATATTAAGATTTAATCAATACTAAATCTATGGTATAGAGTATAGAAAGAAATAAGTTGTAAAATTATAATTTGTATGTATGATGCCTGTAATGGATTGATATTTCAATGTTGAATATGTGTATATGTGTATGTGCCCCCAATGGGTAGATAGTAGCAAACCTAGATCTTTGTAGAGGACCTAAGTCCTATAGTAATCTACAAACACTTGAAAGGAATAAGTGAAGTATGTATGTATGATTAATTTAACTATAGTATCATAGATAGTATATGTATTACCTATAAATTAGAAGGAATGTAAATATGGAAATGTATATAATCTAAAATTTGTATTTTATCAGAAAATATTCAAACCTTTTTCAATTTTTTGAACATATTATATTTTTTCTGTGTTCTTCGAGTATTAGTTATGTAAAAGTGACATGAAAATAGAAATAAATACAAGGATGCAATTAAGAGTAACTATGTACAATTAAACTATGAAAACATACTTATCAATGAGTCTTGTAAGAGACTCACTATCAAGGTGATTTTTATCAGGTAGAGGAAGAACTACCACATTTGATGTGTGAGGAAGTATCTGATATATAGAAATCAGATGTATTGAATTATATATAGCTGAAGATTACCATGAAATAATTTAATGAATATTTGGAGTTTACTAAACTAACCTATGAACTATAAGGCTCTTTAGGACCCATTTGGTGAACTAAGTTGTAATTGGCATGTGTTTCCTATGTGGAGTGTTTTGGGGACTTAATAACACTGATCTAGGTGTGAATGGGGAAGAAAGTCTCTCTAAAATCCATAACATGTCTCTGATGCAAGGGTATCTATAATAAAGGTATTTGTGGGATGGTATGTATGTGTGGTAATGTTGTAGAAGTAGACATCACCTGCATTGGTGGCTCAAATGATATCTGAGATGTGGTAATGGATGTGATTATTACTATTTATTATTATGTATCTGGTTCTTAAGTAGGTAAGGGATACTAATATAGAAGATCATCAACTGTAACAACTTTATTAACATGTATATACTTAAGACATTTATCTTGATGGAGGGATTGGATCAAAGTTACTATATCCAAGGCCTATCCAATAACATATTAAATTTTTCAGAAATAGGTACCACTATGAATATGATGTCCACATGTATGGGACTAACCTATTATGGAAGTACAATCTCCATAATAGATCTCTAGACATGACCATTGAATCCCTGAATAATGATATCTATCAAAGCAATATCCCAAGTGATGTAAAAGTATAATAATACACATATTAATGTTTGATCCATTTTCAACCATGATATTCTAGATAGTATGATGATCAATGTAAGATTTTACAAAGAGTGAATATAAATATGAGTCATCATCAATGATATTTTGTTTTGAGAAAGTGATAAGAGGCCTAGTTGTTATTGTTGTATGAAACACATCAATGCTATTATGTAGAGGGTGTGTGTCCATTATATGAGTATAATAGTATGCTAGTGGTAGATGTGCATGTTAAGTATAATGAACACATTAAATGTTTGTTGTTTTATTAATAACATATTTTGGAAATGGATCATAAAATATTTTATTTGCTTTTACTTTAGTTGGCTATGCTTTTAGTCTTTCTATAGGATTTCTCACATTAATGATATTATATTCTATCAAATATTGGATCTTATTTTATAAGTTGATGCATATATTTTTATTATGGTTGGGGGCCCTATGATGATCACACATTATATTAGAAACATAGTTATTTGGAAGAATCCTAGTTGTATCAACCTATTTGATGCAATGGAGAGATATGAAATTGTATTCCAAAAGTCACTAGAGTAGTCAATATGGTGGTTCATAAATATTTGTAAAAGGTGTCCTTGGAGGAGCTAATAAAACCAGATGAGGAGTTTGATTTGATGCTACATTAACTTTAATATCTTGCCCATTCTTATTTTGATCAAGACTCACCTTATATGGGGGCTTAATTGAACACTTATTAGTGGAATTTAACTCATTTATGTATTTTAACTTGCCCTTCGAGAGTTGTTTGACTTCCAATTCCTTCATTGTACAATATAAACCTATAAATGATGGAAACATTTTTAATAAAATAGATTCATGTAATGTTGGTAATATGTTTTGCTTGAATACATCATAAACTTCTTTATCTTCCATGGGGCTAGTCATCTTTGCTAATATGGTTTTATATCATAAGACAAACTCAACTATTAGCCCATTAATTTTTTGATTTAATTGAACAACTTGGGCATAGGAAAAATTAACACTGATGTTGATCAAAAAGTGTGCCAAAAAGACATCTATGAGTGGATTAAATGTTGCAATGGACTCATTAGGGAGATCATAAAACCATTATAATGCATATTCCTTTAAACTACAAGGGAACAACTTAGTCAGGAGTTAATCATTGGAAATGTAGTCTAAACATGCTACATGAAGAACACATAGATAATGATTTGGGTCACCATTACCACCATATAGAGTAAGATTATGTGCCAAAAAATTATATGGAAAATTAATTTCCACTATATGTTATGTCAATAGTGTATATAGGAGCACGTCAAAGTCCAATAAATGATATGGTCTAATGGCACCATGTTGAAGGTGTAACACCTTGGCCTATAAAGAATGGATTTCTTTCCTAATGGATTATACATCTCAAGAGGAGGGATATGCACTAGCCATATGAGGTGTTGTCACTAGTGAGAGTTGTCTAGTTGTATCAAGTTGTTGTAAAGTGTGATTTCCACTTGTATTAAGCATAATAACATTAACATTTGTGGGGTTAAAAAATTGACCAAGTGATGTGCTATTTATTTACAATATAGGTTGAAAAATCTTTGCACGATCATAGGGTTGATATTGAAGTCTATATCTAAAAATTTGTAAGAAATAATCCTTAATGATTATCATATTATCATCATGGAGGATGGGTGAGTGTGTCTTGAGTCACCTCTTGTGTATCATCAAGATCTTGATTGTATTACTCATCTTTCCATGTATTATCATTAAATTCTATGTAACTAGGATGTGAAGGATCAATTAGGTGGTTATAACTAATCCTTTATCCATGGTACAAGCTTGAATTTAAGGAATTATGGTATGTTCAATAGGATTACCAAATGATTTAACTATTTTGGGAATTATGGTATGCTCAGTAGAAAGAGATATAAATTTTTTATATGGTATACAGTAAAAAAATGAAATAGTGTTGATAAAACAAAATATATGAAATTTTAAAAGCCTAATGTAAGAAATGGAAACAAGAAAAAAAGGCTATAAACCCTAGGAGCATTTAGGGCTGGGTTTTTAATGCTATTTAAAGTAAGTCAGGTTCATGAAATGATTTAAATTTTTTGGAAATTATGGAATATAAAACCCTAAGAAGATAAAGAGCTGAGTATATAAATCATGGAATATTTATAAAAATATCAACAACCACTAATTTTTATAATAATTTATTTGTTTGTTTATCCTATAAATAGTAATGAATTACAAAGGAAATACTTAACTAGAAAAATAACTGAGACGAACATGTGGCAAACTAGAAATGGGTATAGGAATAATGTAGGGTGTTTATAATGGGAAAAATATGTCAGAGTCCTCTCTTGATAGTAGTGCATTCCTTTTGCCAATAGTGCATTACGCTAGTGTCCTTATGTGCCATGCTAATAACCTTGAGAATATATAATATTGAGTTTTAGAGAAGATATTCACCTTGTTTTGAGAATCCTAGTTTGTGTGAACAAGTCCTAAATCATTTTATTTTCTATGGTTTGACTAATATCAATGCGAAAACCTAAGCCTCCATGCTTTCTAAGATTTTTAGGAATAAAAACATAGGAATAATGGTGCTAGTAGGGTAGGTTGGATGTGATGTCAACACCCCATGTGTTAAGCATTTCCTACATACCAATACTTCGAAAGGGAATCAAGCCCAATGTAGTTAGCCAAATCTAAGTGTTGGTGCTAGTGCAAGTGAATGCTAATATGAATGTTAGTATGAATTCTTTGAGTGTGTATTGATAATGGAGAGATGAGTAATCATATATATAGGTTAATGTAGATGAGCATATGTAGAATTATGGTAGAATATGGATCAATGACCTTGATTTTCACAATTATTTATGAGTTTGTTTATAGGAATTACATATATCTTCCCTCTAGTGGATAAAAAAATAAGAGTAGTATTTATATATTGTTCTAGTACTTGTTGAGACATGAAGTGAGTCTAGGTTGAACCTAAAATGATTTTGGAAGTAGAAAGATATTTTTTAGTGTTAAATAATGTTGTGGTTCAATAATGTTTCCCATTTCCCAATAGCATAATGAGTTACATATAAAAAAGTTGTTATATTGTCTAGGTCATTGAAATGAGTGAGAAAGGGTACTGGATGCTGAGGAGATGGCCTAATGTGGATTTTGGTATATCTTGTCAAAGGATAAGTTCACACATAATATGTAAAAGGGTCAAAAGAGGAAATAAGATAGGTCTAGGGTTAAGCTAAGGATAGGGTGGTCTCAAGTGACACTTGTTACATTAAAATGACATTTTAGATGACTAAAATTAGTAATAGTAACAAGAGTAGATTAACAAGAATATGATTAAGCTCCAAGAATATTTATGAATGATGGAAAATAGGATTAACATTGGAAAAATTATCATGGGTTGTATGTATATCTTGACAATATTATCTTGGTGTACCTTATTCGAATGGATGAGATTTACAACCAACTAGTATTTGAAATATTAAAAAAGTAATACCTCTCATAGTCAATGAAGAAGATGGAATATTATCTAAATTGGTGCTGAGAGTTGGTTAATTTTCATCAAAATGTAAATAAACTTGTGTTCCTTGATGAAAAGGATGATAAAATACATTAGCAACCTTACGAACCTGAAAAGGTCTATCATGGTGATTGACCCAAGAAGGAGTTCCACTATTGTAATGTATGTTGCCTCTACCCCCTATATTTATATATGAAAATTGTGAGTCTTGAATCTAACCTAAAATTATTTATAAAATTTATTATAATCAATAGATTATTTAGAGCACTACAATGTCTTCTTATTTTATCATAACAATCTAAAAAAAATAAATCATAAATTGTATTAAACTAAAATCATGTTAATATCTAAAAAGAAATATAAGTACTCATTTTTAATGGATTATCTATTTATCCCATAAAAATTGAAATAAAAATTCCAAATTCATGCAACATACCCAAAATAATATGCATATTAGATACATAATACTTCTATATTTCAACTATATTTATATAACATTTAATTAACACAACATATGATTGTACAATGTATATCATTTTGAAATTCTAGCACTAAAATACTTATTATTTCACTAAAATTTGAGTATAATATGAAATGAATTCTCCTTAAAATTTTATAAAATGGATGAGCTTAAAACAATAAACAAATTTTCATTTTAAAATCATTTGTATTGAACATTTATTGTATAATATCCATTTCCCTAGGTGTATGAAATCAATTATGAAAATCACATATTTTCTAATGTAAGACATATAACCAAAACCTTAATAAAATTACACATAAAGGAATATAAAATAATCATTTATTTTAAACTCATGTATGTATAATATCATCTTAATACAAGATGCTACTGATTACTAATTTTAAGACCTTAACAAATAAAATAAACTAAATGTTTATCTGATTAGCCTAAAATCAAACTAAATGATAACTAAAAAAATGCTTTATCTTAGTACAATTGATCTTGATAAGATATGATAAAAAAATCCACAAATATTTCCTACTCCCATTCAACAAATAACCATTTCGTATGATTCTGAAACCACTCACATGTAACATAGATAACCCATATAAAATAAAGAAAGTCTTTTTATGAAATGAGAATTTGACATGTTTATCAACAAAACATGTTTTCAAGAATAACCAATAGTCACATTATAGTTTTATTATTACAACTTACATGTAGCAATATAAACCCATAAATATCATATGGTAAAGTTTTAATAAAATATGAACAATGAAACCTTTGAATAATCTATTTCATAGATGTGTATCCATGCTTGAAACCCTGGGTTCACTTTTCATAATAAAAAAACACTTTGTCATAATCCATATTATACCAACCTTTGTTTACATCAAATTATTTCTCTAAATTATGCATTATCTTTGCTTGAAATAAATTGGTATTATTTTTTGAAGTAAACAAAATATTCTAAAATAAGCATGCCATTTTACCAACATATTCGATACATTCAACAATAGGATAATCATGTCATGTGAAGAGAAAGAAATGCAAAGTAAATATAATCATTTTCCTTATAAAATTTACACATCAATTCAATAATAAAATAATGAAATGGATATCCAAACCTACCAGATAGTAACTAATTTGTGAGACACTTAATCCAACAAATCTAAGCCAAACAACCTATTTCTACCTTCCAAGAATCAATTCTACAGAGTTAGAGTTCCACAAATAGATTGAAAATTAATAAAAAATTATAATAAATATATGTATTATGGTGGATTCCATCCCAATGTACAGAATTACTTTGAATTGTCTTTGAAATTGGTGGGTCAAGTGAGTCCACTAAAATAATTTGCTAAACAATGTGTTTAGTGATAGTTGTATGTACTAAAAAGACAACTATAAGATTATTTTAACATATCTATTATATCCTTAGCTAAATTTTATGAAAACCAAACCAATACAAGGATGAAATTATTTAAATTCCCCAAATATTGCATATCATATGTTTTTTAGTTTTAAAGGGTTTACAAACTAATTTTCTTCATAGAATGAAGAACCAATCAAAACACTAATTCAACTATGTACTTAATAATTTGGAAAAAATAATTTATTTGAACATGAAAAATATAATTATACCATATAAAACATAATCCAAAGTGTATATCATGGACTTATTTATGAATGAAAACCTCAGTCGTACAATTTGTAACTTAAACTAGAGAATACAATCATATCATTTAAAACATGATATCAAGACTATTACACAAACTTCAAACCTTGAATTTAGAAACAAAGCCAAATAGAATTCCCTAATAGAACATTTTGACCATTCCAAATGGAGTGTGAAAATAAATGTAAGAAATATTAGCACTCTTTGTAACATGGTCATTGATGAATGAGTTTTTATACCAAGAATCATGTTTAGAACCATCATTTCATTTAATCTAGATATATTTTTAAATAATCTAGACTTCTAATATTTCCATTTCTTCTTTTATAATTGTTGAATCTAGATTTCCATATTGTTATTATTCATTTTTAACAAGTGGGATATCATATTCTAATATTTTCTAATGTGATATTTATTTTTAGTATAGTTATTATTGAATACCAATAATTATAGAATCATATACAAATTATATATTAATTATTTTTTCAACTTTAAATTCATATTTAGGTAGAATGGGCCAATAGTTAAGCATGGTCTAAGAGTTGAAATGGGTCTGGATCACATAATGTGACCCCATAGTTGTCATAATATTACCTAATAGTTATTATAGTACTATTTAATATTTATACAAATTTTATTTATGAATCACATCATGATATGGAATATTTATAAATATTAATGTAACATTTTAAGAAATACTGATTGTCACAATGTACAAGTATTAGACAATAATTTTCATCGACCATGTGCCAATGTTAAACATACTTGACATAATTGTTATATTGTACAAAATGGGTTGTACCTATTCTACACAAGATATGAACATATGACTATGTTTCTCATATTATCGATTTGGAGGTCGTTATTCATATCTCAATGTGTATAATGGGCATGTGCCCATTCTACTAAATATAATAATATAGGCCTATGTTTATAATATTATTCGTATCTTATGTATCACGGGAATGCTATTTTAAACCAAATTGGTTTCTAATACATTAGTCAAAATTGTAAAAGTTAATAATTTATGTACTAGTATATGTAAACTAACAAATCAATTTATGGCTATACTGATATCTTTTAAATCAAGGTTCACATTTAGTTTCATATCACATAGTACATGATATATCTATGACTAGTAGACCCATTCACAATCTAATGTGAAATCCAAAAATTAACATGTCCATGAAGGCCCCATTTAATTTAAAGTTAATATGTTCTCTAAGAGAGTCTATGACTATGTGACTCTATGATCCCATTCTAAACATACTCATTTAACTATCACAAGACAATGTTTACAACATTGGATGTGATTTATTTGTTTTCAAGACATGATAACAGTATGCTACCATATTGTGAGTAGGAAAAGTTGTACATATGGAGAGATAAAGTGATATTAAAGTTTCAATGAATTAATATTTTTTTATAATTCCACTTTGAGAAAAAAAAAAGACCTCCAAGAATTTGTGGCTTCATGATGATTTCCATGTATTCTTTTTTGATGTTGTATAATTATTTAAATTAATATAAGTACTTTGAAAAAACTCTCTAATATATATTTATTTCTTCTATAAATGAAAGCCACTAATAAGAAGGATGGATAAAGGTTAAAAATATCCATCAACTACAAATAAAGTTATTCAACAATATTTGGAACCAAAGCTCAACTTGAAATAATTTCCTTGTACTTCAAAATTTCATATGCCTTTCTTTTTTGCATCAATAGATTTTGTAAATCCTCACCTTTTAGCCATATTCTTACCTTATAATTTAAGGTAAATATCCCCATATTCCCTTCCCATCTATATCTTTTCATTTTCATTTATTGGTTGTACTAGAATCATATGTACCACATACACATCCATCAATGGATTTAATGGTTGTTTAGATCATCTAAAAGTAATACTAAGATAAATATAATTATTACTTGGGATATTTTGATTAATTTTATATTTCTTGAGAAAATGTATGACCATTCATTTATGTTTTAAATTAAGGTTCATAAATTTTAGTTTTATGCCATAGAGAACATGATATCTTCATGACTAATGGACTTAGTTTTAGTCTAACTTCAAAAGCACAAATTAAATGTCTATGGAATCTCATTTTATTTTAAATTTAACATGTGATCCATTATATGTTAGCATATTTTAATAATAAAACATTAACATGTGGATAGATAAAGTGGACTAAAAGTTCTAATGGAACTGCACATTTTTTTTATTCTACCTTGAGAAAAAAAATAGAACTCCATGAGTTTATGTATTCTTGATAACCAAAACCTAAACATGAAATAATTAAATTATATATTAACATATCATAACCCTATCCTTCTTGAATCACTAGATTTTTTTATGTTCTTAAAATAAATATTAACAAATGTGAACCTTGAAACTTACAATGTTGCACCAATATTAGTACATATCCCATGAACTTAAGTAGGTAATGCTAGTAAATGAAAACTATTTGAAAAATATTTTGATTACATACTTGAACATTAATTGAAATATATTATTATCTATAGAACATTATAAAAAATTGAAATAAATATTAATCTTACAATCACATTTAATAAAGAATATAATTACTCCATTAATTGGTCAATAGTAAGAATCTTGAATAGATCCAAGGATAAAAAAACTCGAATATAAGTTGATCAAATAGAAGCAATAAATATAAATATTCAATTTAGATTCAAAAAATATGGTACAAATGTAATGCTACGTTATTATAGTGTGCTTTGGAATAAAAATTTAAAAAAACACACATCCTAAGGTAAGATGATATCACATATTAATTTAAAACATTCAATAGTTTCACCATATAATTCCTTACCTTGCTCAATTAGTGAAAGTTATGATTCAAAGGTCTTATGTCCTTTTTTAGGAATATTAATTGATCATCATTTCCATATTTTGTTTTATGTCCATGCCTAGATGATGTTAATATATCCACATCAATGTATTTTTTAATTCTGACTAATTTGATTATATTTTATTAGACATCAAAAAATACTAATACAATGATTCATCTTATTATTTCCCTATCATTTGTTGGTCATACTAGAATTATTACCCCACATACACATCCATTAATACATTGAGTAATTGTTTAGATCTTCCAAAAATAGGCTCAATATAAATATCATTATTACTTAAGATATATTTAATTTTTTATTCTTGTTTGTGAAAATGTGTAGATCTTATTATTAAGTCATATATGTTATTATACTATATTTTTTATGACAAAAAACAAACATCTAACATCCTTCTAAAATTTTTAAATAGTTTATCCAAAGCACATATATGTTTTTCCAAATACATTATCTTTGGAAGAAAACATTATCAACATATACCTATTGCACTTTTTACCCAATGTTAAATATATGTTTTTATTACCTTTTTCACATCCTCCATTTATTTGAGTTCTTTGAAAGGTTACAGAGGAGGTTTACCTCTAGAAAGTGTGGCTCACCATTATCCTTTACATGGTAGATTTGGATTGGAAACGACCTTTAGAAATACTTTATTATTGTTATATACTACATCACTAGTATTCCTTCCAAAACATGGAACTTAAGTACATTAGGTGTGATAATACCCACTATGTTGTGGTTTCCATCCAAAATCCATGTCTCCATGAATGCCTTAAATTATTACATTATCTCAATAAGGTAATGCATGAATGCAATTGACCCCTATTGGCATGTTTTATAGGTGAATGTTATATGTAGAAAAAAAATGTGTCTAGTTTCAATAAGGATGATACTAATATACCAAAATTACTATTTATTTCCTCATGGGTGTGTCCCGTTAGTAAGAAGCTTATGTACATGATGTTAAATATCCTTCTTTCTATCAACATTGATGCAAATGAAAAATAGGTATGATTTTTGTTATCACTTTTACAATTATACAGTTGCAAGTAAAGGATCAATGGTTATTTTTTGAATGAATTACATGTACTAAAAAAACTAATTGCTTTAGCATGGACAACATTTTCCTTGTACCCTTTACATTTTTAATGCATTTCATTTTGTATAAGTTCATCATGTAATGAATTTATGGATGATCCCTAACTATACAATAAATATTCATAATCTTTAATGATGGGTTATTTAATCTTTAAGAAAAATAAAGATAATGATTTGAATCTCTAGTTTGCTTCACATTCAGTAAATGGTAAGCCAAAGTGGCCAAAAAACCCTAGTATTGTGTCATGTGTGAATATACTAGACGAAGTAATTGGATGTTCATAACACTACTTATTGAGTTTTACTTTTTGTGTATACATAGTATGGAAGTTTTTAATTTGTCTATTTTATCATTCTCAATGTTCAATAATTATTGAGGCCATTCCTATGATTAGAGTCTATGGGAAT
Source organism: Torreya grandis (assembly GCA_037957365.1). NCBI lineage: Eukaryota > Viridiplantae > Streptophyta > Pinopsida > Cupressales > Taxaceae > Torreya > Torreya grandis. Next base: position 1,454,011 of record JARHVA010002853.1, read on the forward strand.
AGTAATGTGCATGAAATTTTTTAATGTATTCATTGTGACATGTTTGTTCATATTCAAGTTTGGAGAGTGTTTATGAGCACATGGTGGATCCAAATTTGTTGTATAGATCTGTACACTCATCATACTTGGCTTATAAGTTTTTATTTAAAATTGAAATGTGTTAAAATGTTATGGTCATTATCTTTCTTAAACTTGATTGCAACATTGATGGAATTTTCAACAATTTGAACTCCTTCTTACACTTATTTTGCATTAAATTATGGGTATAAAATGTAGTAAGAAGATTTTGATTAACTCTAATTCCATCATGTCCTATAGACTAAGTTAAATGTAGATAAATATATTAAATTATCATAACAGTTCTTAAAATATGAGCAATTGTTTTGGTGATATTTAACTTGTCTTTCTCTTTCTCCATGTTACCATTTACTACATGCTCACCACCATCTATCTAGTCTAATTAATGACTATAGAAGGTGATCATTTCATACTCATAATATATGTGTCATGAATTTTGATATAAATCCATCCTATATAATTTCATTTTGTGTACCTCATATTTTACTTCCACATTAAAGATGGAATTTTTTATTATTATGACTAAACCAAAATTCTTTGTCTTATTCATTAATTAACCTATTTTTATGCCATTAAAATATGACTAAAGGAAGGGGAATTTTTTTCAGATAGTTATATTTACAACAATGATTTTTCACATTCACCGATTAATTAATAAAAATGACCATTTTCTATCCTCATCAACATTTTAATTTGATGAAGTGGCTAAAGGGCACTTCATTTTGGGGGCAATCAATTATTGATGTTTTTGAGCATTTTAGGGTATTCTAATCACCTTTTGGAATGACTGTAAATAGTTGCATAAAAAAATTATATATATCATCTAATGTTTTCACTCTTGTATTGTGTCTGATGTTTTTATCTAAACCTCATTTGGGACTTATTTTAATCTTACATCTATAGGAGAACCATTTATGTCAACCTATTCCCTATCAAGTCAATATATAAGACATGCTTTAGATAGAGATAATCCTTTGCAAGAAGGGTTTAATAATTTAAAAATATCCACACCAAAGTTCATTAAATATTTAAAATTATATCATGTATCCTTCAACTACATTTGTCATTGTTTCTCTGTAACATATTTTCCCATAGATGAGCACAAATGGATAAATTTAGCAATAACTCCCATAACCTTAAAATTTTATTCATTGATATATACAAGGTACAGATAATCCAATTGAACACTACATTTATTTATCACAAGGGTACTTCTTATTTCATGAAAAATGAAATGTTTTATTATCCAATCTATTAATTTTTTTGGGTTGTTTCAAGTTTGAGAAATGAAAACATAAATTTACCACATTTTCTATCTATTATTTTTTTGAGTTATAACAAGTTTAAGCAATCAAAATATAAGTTTACCATATTTTATTGCATTATACCAAACATCAAGGGTCCCAATATCTAATCATGAATTTTATGATCTTTTAACACAAGTTACAAAACCTTTGGCTCTATCATCTCTCTACTATAACATTTGATTTTGATAATGATAGTTCTATGAAAAAATCAAATATATCTTTAGGTCCTATATAATTGATAGTTTTGTCATTCTCATTACTATAATCTCCCTCTTCCATAGCACTATAATTTTTTGAGTCATTTTAAATGTAATTAGTACAAACTACAGGTATGGATGAATTTTAAATCTCTGAGAATTCACTCTCTCCCCATGAAATGTAGCATCATTTATTCTTGACATCTTCCTTCATCAACAAAATAAGGCAATTGTAATTTTCCATCCAATACTCTCTCAATGCTGATAATAAAAAATCATCTTCCCATGACTTTACAATTTATTTTACTCATGCTTAGATAATATGTGCCTTCTAAAACTCTCATGCCTTTTTAAAAAAGTCCACTTGATCATCCTCTCCAAATTCAAGAGACATTGATGCTATAGGAGATATAAAATAAATTTAAGAATAAAACAAATATGTAAAACCCCATCAGATTAAAAAAATAAGCATAAATGTGAGATTAAATAAAATAATGTACAATGATTATTAAATATAATCTAAGTCTCATGTAAGGATCTATATGTTACTAGGAATTAATATGTATATAGAAATAAGAACAATTTGTGAGCAAGGTGATATGCAAAGATAAATAATGTCATTGAATGTGTCATTGATCTTAGCATATCATGAAAATAATGGGACATTACCATAATTAATTAGCATTACCTTAAAATAAATTTCAAACACTTGAAAAAAAATTATAACATATTTATTGGTAAATTAGTTGGGCTCCTTCCTTATCCACTCAAGTTCAAATGCTAAATATTCACAATCTATTAACTGAATTATAGAAATTCTATACTGACTTGTGATAATAACCTTAATAACTATAAGTGTCATCCAAAATATAAAGTTAACTATTAAAACATGACATAAATGTACATAAAATAATTGACTTTTAAAATAATGGCATTTACCTTAGTATACTCTTTTATTAGAAATTATTTATGTGTCTACTAATCCCAAAACAATAATAAATATATATGTATTTTACCTAATGTTTATTAGTATGATCATGTTTTTATAAACATGTATCTAAATAGATGATGATTAACCCCAAATTAGATATGAGATTCCTAACTTTGTGTTCATAGGGTTAAGAATATAAAATGACAATACGCACGGGTAATACTTAGATATAAAATAAGTGAATTAAATGATAAACTCATATATAAACATACATTAAACTTATTATGTTGAGTATAGGATAAATATATAAATTAAAATTATGTTATTTATAGAAATTACAAATAATTAATACACTTATCTAATTCTGATGATAACACAGTGTTGCATCTAGAATAGGCAAATTGTTGACAGGTAGATAATTTTAGAATAGTCACTAGATTATAGATCTAACACTTTTGGAAAACTAGACACGAATGTTAGCCTAGGATGGTTACGTTGATGCTAATATCTAGGTTAGATACAAGTGTCCTATATATAATACCTATTAGAAAATGTTGTAACCACCTAAATGATTTTGGGTTTGACTTCACCTCTTCTCTAGCGTATCTAGATCTAGGTCATGGAATATCACTTTTGATTAATTTTCAAAGCCCTAGTTCTTCATATTCATTGTGACCTTGGAGAAAAATGGTTAGTGGGCACACATTAACAAGCTATCCAAAAATAACCCTGTATCAACGATATTTTACTAGATAGTCAATGTTTAAGAAAGGGTCTCAGACTAATGTACTTCTATGCTACATGTTGGCTTGTGTGTGAATCATACAACATGTACAAAGTAAGTACAATAGTGACCTACAATGGATTATCCTTTATTACTTTAGAACTATATATGTGTTGTACCTATTATTAGTATGTAAATATGGAAGCTTTGTTTAATTGAATTCTATTTGAATGCTCTCTGGTAATAATACTAAGTATTGTACCTATGTTTGTAGGTGAAGAATGAATGAAGGTTAATCTTGTATTTATATCAATACTTTTGGATAAATAACTCACATTAAAGTGATTAGGTTAACCATTAGGATAAGTATCATTTGTAAATTATATGACATTAGCGCACTTAACACTTATGTTAGGTTAGGACACTACCATTAATGTTAGTGTTTGTCCCAAACATTAGTGTCTAGGGAACAAGAAAGTAGTTATATGTTCAAAACTTGAAAATGTTAAATATAAGTACATATTAATCATTTTGTGTGAGATATAAGGCATGGGTCATTAACATAATACTAGTTTAACTAAGATATATAAGATAAGGGGCACAAGATAGAGAATATGAGAGTCTTGAACAAGTATGAAAGGTCCATAAATTATAATAACAACCAAGGTCTGAGTTTTTCATGTGTGTAAGTCGGTAAATTTCTATTTTAAAGGAAAGAATGAATACTTGGGTGTGTATAGAACACCTTGTTTTTATGTGTTCCCAACTTGAGTTTTTTACTAGTGACTGGCCTACAACCAAGAACATGTTAAAATATATTAAAAAAGCATATAATATAGAACTGAAAGTACCTAAAATAAATTAAAATTGAAAGAGTAAGGTTTAGCATTACACAAGTGTGTCAATATGATCATCTTGCCTATTAGAAAGTTGATCTAAAAAAGATGTATCATTTTGAGGCTCTGGCCCTAAGATTAGGAAAAATATAGATAAATATTGAAAGTGCATATATCCAAGGAGATAGAGAGGAAGAGAGATTGACAGACACATGTTTTCAAAATTTGGAGCAAAAGTGAGTTGACACTTGGTAGTTGATATTATTTTAACCCTGCAACCCAGTGATACTTATAACCTAGTGAGTGTAAGTGACCCAAATCACCCACACTATCAAACTAGTGAGGATGGATAATACAATCAAGTCCAACATGAAAACTTGTAAATATTGAGTGATTTGATCACCTTAACTATATCAAAAGGTGAACCAACTACTCCAATATATTAGCTCAATATAATTCATAAAAATCCAACTAGCAGGTGGTGATAGTCACTAAAAATGTTTTTGAATCTAAAACTAGTTTAGATTTTACAATATCAGGGGCACATTACATAACATATGCAACTTAGACATGTCTCATGCTAAAACTGTGTATAAAAATATTACCAATTATATAATTCTTCCATAATTAGGAATTTGAATCATATAGTTATGTGATTTGGCCAACTCAAAATGTTGTGTAAGTTTGGATAACATGCTTCCAAATAAATCTCCCAATATATATGGAGATATATGAAAACTAATATAATACCAATGTGGAGAACATGTTTCCAAAACATGCCCTAATTTTAATCTAAAGATGTTGAATAATGAATAGGTGTGGAGAACGTGCTTCCAAAACATGCCCCCACTTAATTTGATAAATTTGAATGTGTGGAAGCCAAGCCATTGTTACATTCCTCTACTAAATCTGAAAGTTAATATAAGTACCAATATGGATAATTTTTTTCCAAAACATGCCTCCAATATAATCAAGAGATGTTGAATACTAAATAATTATGTAGAACATTCTTCCAAAGCATGCCCCCACTAAATCCGAAAACTAATATAAGTAACATATACTTGATGAGTGTAGAGAACATGCTTCCAAAGCATTCCCCCACTAAATTTGAAAAATATGACAAGTGTGGAGAACATGCCTCTATGATATGCCCCCACTAATATGTCCAATTTTGAGGCAAGGGAAAGATAGGAACTAGTAGTTACCTCACCTCAAAAGGATAATAAAACTATATGAACTTGTGAATGTAATCAAGTAGCATATGTAAGTAAAATTTCTAGGTAGATATAGCATTGAAGTGCATACAACCAATGTGATCATATGAAGGCCTAATATGTATGATACAAATCATGAAAATGTCTACATAGTAACAATACAAGCTCAAAAAATAAAACACACACACACACACACACACACACAAGATCACCCAAAAGCAAGTTAAAATTCAATGGCTCAAGAAGACCAAAAAAATGGGCATGTTTAAATGTCTCACAATTGAAGGGACATGACTTAGTCAAATGTCCATAAATTCAATGATGACATATTCAAATGTCCATATACCAAACAATGGCATATGAAAATGTCAATACAATCATACATAGGCATGTGTTTCACAAATAAAGGAGCATATTCAAATAATCAAACAAGGAAGACAATATCAAGGAAAGAAACTAAAGAAAATAAATAAAGGAAAAACATAAGCAACTATCATAAATATGTCATAGTAGCCTATGGATCAAATGCATTACAAAAAAATATCAAGTGTATATCATATCAAGTACCTTGTGTAATATATAATCATAGATAAATGCATGTGTAAGTACATATGTAAACTTAAAAATCATAATTTAAAGTGACAATCATATCATAAAACTTCTATGTATTAAGATCAAAGATGCATATTCCCTCAATCTACTCAAAACATGAGTAGATGGAAAGCCCAACATCTAAAATAAGAATATATTATGTATCTATGTATACATGTATCACACTCAAGTAGAAGTGTGAGACATATGTCTATATGTATAAGTAATTAAATATGCCATCCATCAACATAGAACTAACCCATAGATGCTAATGAACCAATAGACTATGTTGGTGTACAACATATTTTTTTATTTTCAAATGTTTTTTTTGGGTATTTTGGGGAATATTTAAAACTATGAATACTACCCTATGATACCATCTAATTGATGATAATTCTTAGTGAGTGGTAATTTAACACGTCTTGAACAAGATGTTCCATATGTGAGTATAGTAGAATAAAAAAATGTATCATGCTCTTTAGGTATGTTTGGATTGCATTTATATGTATTTGGTTTCTCATATGCTGGTGAGGGATTCATTTGATAGGTACCAATTATTATAGATATTAAAATATCATGTAGTATGTTATCAATTTGATTAGAACATGGTTTGTTGAAGTGTTCATTCATAGAATTCTCATTGTCTATATGAGTAGTCAGAGTATAATTGGTTTGACATGAGTAAAGACTTGTATCTTCACACTTTGTAACCACATTTATGACTTTAGATTTTCCAAGTGTCTCTTTATTTGTGACCTTTTTTTTATAAACTCTCTTTTAAGAATTTTTGTTTGCTTTTCTTGAATTTGAGTTGGAAACTTTTGTTTTTACTCTAGTTGTCACATTTGTAACTATTTTTGTTTTGAATTATATTTTTGATTTATTTTTTTCTCTTTATGGATTTTTTCCTTTTGTAACTCATTTTAACTTTTGGGTTTTTGATATTTTGTTAGAAGAATGTATATGTGATTTATTTGCATTATTAAATTTGAAGCCTTGATGGTAATTGTGATCATATGTGGAAATAGTATAAGTGATGCCTTGTGAATGTTTTCCCAATATTTAACCATGATAAGCAATTTTTAAAAAATGTTTCATTCCAAAACCATATTATTTGTAAAAACTAAGTATCATTATTGAGAGGTAAATTTATATCATTTTATTGATCGGATTTTTCTTTTTGAACCTTTTGTTTCTCTATGTTTGATATTTACAGCTATTTTTGCTCTAAATTTTTATTTGGTACACATTTTTGCTATTTTGGTATTTGTGTATTGGGATAATTACTTATAATATGAGTGTTTTTATTTTATTATGTATCAATTATGGTATCACCACAATGTTTGATACATTATATTTTGTTATGCAACACTAAATAATAATTTGTATGATGCATATGCTAAATAATATATGTATCTCCCTATATGAAGTAGAGGAGGTAATTTGATCACTTTATTTATAATCATGTCTCTTAGGATTTCGATTGAAATATTAGTAGCCTTTTGGTGACTTTTAAAATCACTTGTTTTGCATGTATTTTATTTTATCTTTTCATTTGGATAGAAACCTTGTTTGGCATAACATCAGTAGATGAGGATGAAAAAACATAATTAAAACTAGCATGTGTTTAATTCTTCATATATGCAATCTAATTTTATAACTCTTTTATTAAATTTCTCATATTTTTAATTTTATCTTTTAGGGCTTTACAAGCATAAACCCTAGGTATTTGAGATTGATTACCTTCATATGAAACTATAGGGTTGGCCACTTACCCCTTAGATAAGTCATAGCCTTGACCTATTTAATGGGATGAGAAATATCACCCTCCTCTAGGATAGGAGGAGTGAGTGGCTCATTTATATCCATTTTAAATGTTCTAAAATTTGTTATGAGAACAAGATAAGAAAGACATGCAAATTATAGGGAGAAATTAATCATGACACATTAAGGATATAGAAGTTTTAAATTATGGTCTATGTTTTTTGAAAACACGTGACAAGTTTTTTAGGAAAATAAGAAATGAGATGAACTCGTAAAAATATGGGAACCAAAGTCTAGTTTGTAGTTTGAGGTCTAAATTTAATAAATAAATAAAATTGTAAAAAAAAGAAAATTTTGTACAGATTTTGGATGATAAAAAGAGGTTTTTTAGTATAAAAATCTATGTAGAAAATAACTTTGAGGAATTAAAAAAGGGACCTATTTGGAGGCCTTAATACACAAATCAAGTAATTAGTAAATTTTTAGTGTCTAAACACAAATCTTGATAACCAGAGGAGAGTAAAACCCTAGGGTAAAGTTTCAAATATGAAAATCCATCAAAATAATTTGAAACCCTAGGAGGTTTGGAAGCCATATATTAGAAAAAATGTTTCCCATGAATTGGTTTAACCAAATGTTTAACCCTAAATTAGATAAGGGAATCCTGACTTGGTGTTAATAAGGTTAAGAATAAATAAGTGACAATACACAAGGGTAATACTCAGATCTACAACAAGGTAACTAAATGCTAAACTCAATTATAAACATACAATGCATTTATTATACTGAGTATAAGCTAAAAATAAAAAGTATAAATAAGTTATGTATAAAAATTACAAATAAGTAAT